>RJWM01001255.1:0-14365 GCA_004363535.1 Dasyprocta punctata
AAGGGTAGAGAACAGCTCAAAGAGCAAAGACAATTGGGAGGGGAATGGGCGGAAAGGGAAAAGGGAAGAGGAGGGGATATAAACCTGTATATGTGTATATGTAAGATAACTAAAAAGAACACTGCTGAATGTATTCGTTATTGAGAGGGAACAATTAATACTCATATGATTGGATCAATCTTGCATGTCTATATCTGTTTATGTAAGAAACCATTTTAAAGATAACGATGTGCAAATTGCAACCATTGTCAAGCTTCTATCTTCCGGCTTTGTAAACCTGCAATGTTGTGTATTTACGCTAGTTGTTTGCTTGTCTCCTTTGCTTGTTGTTTTTACTATATATGTCGTTTTTTTGTCGTTGTTGTTGTAGTTTTTGTTTGTTTTGTTTTTCTTCACTCAAATAAAAAAAAAACATATCTAACACCACATTAACTAGTTAAATATTGCATTTTTCTTTTCCAGGATAAAGAAAAAGATAGGCACAACTTCTTTTGCTACATCTGTTCAACTTTGCACTGAAAGATCTACTTATGTATATTTATCAAGCAAACAAATTAAAAATTTGAAATTAGAAAGGAAAAGCTATGTCTACTAGCAGATTACAGTGAAAACCTAAAGTCCCTACAAGTGTAGTTCATATATGAGTTAAGGATACAAAATGACTGCATAAATCTGAAGTTAAATTATGAAAACAATTCAATTAACAGTAACACATACCAACTTTCCAGAAAGAATATAAACATTATGTATCACAGACACCTTTTAATAAATAACAAATTCATTAATTAATAAAAATAAACTATTTCATGATATAGTTAACAAACATGGAAAATTTATATTCTGAACATAAAACATGGCTGAAAGAAAATAAGAAAAGTCTAAACAAAGGAAAATCATCCAGTGAGCATGGATCAAAACAGTCAATAGTGGTAAGATGTCAATACTCCATAATTGCTCCAAAGACTCAAAGAAATCAAACTTTTAGCTTGGTTTCTTAAAAAATGTCATGCTGATTCTAATATTTACATGGAATTTCATGGAAACTACATAGCAAAACAGCCCAAGGTTGGGGAAGAACAAGTAAGAAGACACAATTTTTCCAATTTGCTATTTAATAAACAGCAATAAAAATCAAGAGAGCATTTTATTAGCACAAGGATAGACAAGACAAAAGCGATAAAATCAATCATCAAAAAATCCATACATCTATGGTCAAATGATTTTTGATAAGTGTTTCCAGACAATGAAGATAGACTATTATTTTAAACAGTTGGTAGTGGAATAAGTGAACAGCCACATAGAAAAAATGATTTTTGACCTTTACTTTGATCATAAAATATTAATGAAAAAATTGATCAACTTATAAACCCGATAGAAGGAATATAAAATATTTAGGTGATTATAAAAGAAAAATCTACAATTTCAAATTTTCTAATTCTTAGATATCACACCAAAATCATAAATGACAAAAGAGAAAAAGGATATGCTACTTCATCAACACTTTAAATAATTTTTATCAAAGTTTAAAAACATCATCAAATAAATGAAAAGAAAATTCACCTAATTGAAGAAAATATTTACAACTAGTATATACATTATACAGCTTGTACTTAAGATATATTAAGAGTACTTACAATTCTATAAGAAGTCACATAAATTTCTTTTAAAAAATGAATCATTTGAAAAGACTCTTTTCAAAGAAAATGCAAATAATGAAGAAACATTTAAGATATCCAGCATATGGCAAACATCATTAATCATCAGAGAAAAGCAGGCAAAATTACAATAAAATGTCACTTCACTTTTACTAGAATAACTAGGATCAAAATGTCAGATAATAATGATTATTGATATTGATATGGAGAAATCATAACTTTCATATACAGTAAATATCTCATGAACTTCTGAGGGTAAAGCAGAATAATACAGACGATTTGGAAAACAGTCTGCCAAGTCATAAGGATGTTACAGACAGCTAAATTAAATAGATATTGTAGGCAGTCAGACAGGGCTGGGCCTTCAAAGGAGCCAGTGCAAAAGACCAGATGTCTAGCAACCTTGGAGGAGACACTCATCTCTCTCTGTGAGCCAGATCTCAAGACAAAAGATAAAACAAATGCACCCACACCCTAATGGTAAGCATCAGGGGCTGATAATCAAAATAGGTATCACCTTGATACCTTGTTCACCTTGAGGACAACAGAAGTTGCTAATACAACCACCTACAGGCAAAGGTCCTGTTCCTGCTTTATATGATTTGCTTCCATATTGGATCCCAAGATAATCAATCTTGTCTGGGAAATTATACACATAATCATATTGGGTGACCATAATTCTGTCCCACATCATGCCCACCTTGTAAGTTTACATTTTTTCCCACCTTGGACCTGCCTCACCTCATGGTTTTGTTCTATAAAAATCTCTAGAAAAGAAGGTCCTCAGTAACCGACTTGGGACTGCTTCTTTCTCTCTCTCAGACAGAAGCTTCCTTTCTCTCAATAAATAACATCCATTGTTAACATCCATTTTAATATCCATTCTTACTAAAATTCATTCTTTGATTTTACAGAACATGAACTCTTACTGGAGGGTTGAGAATTTCTTTCCCCCATATTGTTTGAAGGTTCTACCAAGATCATTGGATAGAGGTAAGAGTTTGCTTGAATTTCATAAACTCTGGACTGGGACTCATTTAGGTAACAAATTTTTATGTGCCAAATTTTGTTTGGTCTTTTCTCATTACTTATAATTGCTCTGTCTCATACAGTTTTGTTAAAATGATGATAAACCTAAGTTAAAATATGTGAAAGCTATAAAATTATGATGCTTCTTTAATGGGACATTTTATTCCTGTTTTGTTCTTGGATATGTCAATTTAAACTAGTTACTAAATTTACTGGTAATTCTTGCTTGACTTTATTTAGATAATAGTGCTAAAGAGAGTAACAGTAGAACACCTGTTGTAGATTTTAATATAAACTTCAGTAAAAAAGGGTCTTCTTAAATAAAATCTAGATCAGACTTAGAAAAATATGCATACATATAATGAAACATGGGACTGTCTCCACCAATCAAATGACATTAGGTTCATGGGCTTTCTTATGACTTGGAGGACAGGTTTCCCTGGGACAGACTGACTTTGATCCTCCTCTACACTCTAGAGGGAATGTCAAGTGTGTTCTGCTTCAGTTTTCTTTCTCTGATCTTCTAATATTTTTCTGCAACTTTGTACTTTCCTTTTTGGATGCCTGTAAAATTAGAAAGTGAAGGACTCTGGACAATTCCAGCCTTATCCTCCTAAGTTAAAGCCCATAGAAAATGAGCGTTTGATAATTCTGAAGACAGGGAAATCATCTTGGATGAGGGATACATACTCCATCTCTGTGTCAGATGAGACATCACAATTTTGCCTGTCCAGGAGAACACACATAAAAGTCATATCCCAGCTTAGTGTTCTGGGCCAATGTTCTTTGGGTGACTGAATGTGAGGCACAGTGGAAAGAATCAACTTCTGGGTGAAACTAAAAGGGTCTATTTCCAAAAGCACAGCACTTACAGGACAAAGATACATTCAGCCTAAGAGAGGCTGTCCAACCTTTCCTTTATATGTGCAGGATTGTAAACTTATTAATCATTAGGCAATGATCTTGCTCAGGCTTTAAACTACCCCTTATGGAATTTTGATGAATAATGGTTACTCTGCCAGGTGGTTAAATGCTTTTAGAGTAGCTGCCACTCTTGAAGCAGAGGACACCTTTCCCCAGCATCTATTTGGTGAATCCTCATTGAAGTCAATGTCCATTAGAATGCTGGATTCTTTTTGGAAACTGATCTCTGGCTGTGTGAGCCAATAGAAAATGAGAACAACTGAAGGATCATGGCAAGAATACCCTAAGGTTCCTCAGTAGAACCTGGCTCTGGAACACAGAAAAATTTCCACTTATCTATCATATTTATCTCCCTGCTAGTAAACTAGAAACTCTTCCTAAGGTTTTCAGTTGATTTTAAGATCTCTTAGACTACCCCTCCCTTCAAGGATTAGGCTGAGGCAGTTTTAAACAACTGTTTACATTTCACAGTGGCTAGTAGAGAAATTATTTGCATTTGTGCCTTAATTATGTTAATTAAGAGTAAATAGCCTTTTCTTTTAAATGGGCATAGAAAACTGATGTGCCTTTACTGACATGTAAAGTGTGATTCCTACATAAGTTTAACCTGTGAGCTTCAAGGATAAAAAAATTTAAATAAATCATAGTCCTGTCCTGTTGCTAGGAAATGTTGCTTAGGAATTTACATGGATGAGACAAATGTCTGAGACTTCTTTGCCCTAGTGCATGGACAAAGATCTTCTAGTCAATTGTTCTATCTGTCTCTAGGGGTGAGCACCTTTACAACCTGAGAAGTGCTCTAATAACTTCCAACTCACCTTTTTACATTTGCCCTCTTCCAATGAACAAAATCAAATAGTTTATTACAAAGTTATGCTTCCTTCTTTAAGCATTCCTGTCACAATAACTTGTGCCTATGAATGTCTTATGAAAACAAAGTTCAAAAGCTACTAGGAAAAATAAAATTGTGCACCAGTTTGAAGGTGGATGGGCTGGCCAAAAAAATTTGTTTTCTACTCTCCCAGATGGCATCCACCGGGCCTGGAGTGGAATCAGCACAAGGGCTGCCTTGAGAGCATTATAAAATAGAAATAAGTGGTTATACTCAATTGTTTCATTTTGCATAGATAGGTAACTTAAGGTCAAAGTCTTTTACTCTTTTGGAATATATCCTTAAGAGATGTTCAACTCTTAATGTTGCATTTTACATTGCAGACATGAGAGTAACTCAATGTCAAAGTCTCTTACTCCTTTGAAATGTATTCTTAAGCTTGGGAAGATGTTCGACCCTTGCATGTTGGAAAAGAGCCATTTGATATTTCTCTGCATGTATGCATGGCCTACCTACACCATAGAGCCAAAATGGAATGCAAAGGGAATTATTAATCATGATTATGTCTTACAGCTAGAGGCATACTGTAAAAAAGAGGGAAAATGTTCAGAATTGTCATATGTTCACACACATTCTTTGCATTAAGAAAAGCTCCTTATTTATGTTTTAAATATAAATGTTATGGGGGATTCCTTTCTATCCTGTCTTTGAGGCCCAATATTGTTCTCACTGTTTTGCTTTATTCTGATTAATTATTTTTTGCTTTATTTCAAACTCTGTTCTGATTGGCTTTATTCTGCTTTTTTTTTTTTTTTTTGCTTTGATTTTACCATACCTGATGGAATGGTCAACTATTGTGAAGATAACAAGATATACTGTAGTACCTATTGTTTTCCTAGTATCTTGCTTTGAAGTTCTGTACCAGTTCTACTGTTTTGTTTTGATTGACTTTGTTCTGTTATGTTTTGTCGGATTTTACTATCTTTAAAATAAAAATAAAATAAAATAAATAAATGTGAGTGAGCCACAGGAAAACCAGGCACCTCAGGTCCTTAAGACATTTACTACCCTGGAGCCTGAGACTGCTCCTCCCCAATCTTTGGAACCTGAGAGCAAAACAGTCTTAATCAAAACTTCACCCACCATTACTGAACCTAAGGTTTCCTCTACTCGCCCTTCCAGTCATAAGAATGGGGCTTCTAGATCAGCTGTAATCCAGGTCTCTACAGGTATGTATGCATCATTAGCTGAGTTTATGCAAGTTCTTCAAGGACAACTTCCTTTACAGGGAGTAAAGGGACAATTTGAAACTTCCAGAATTTATGTGCCCTTTGCTCTAAGTGACTTGAAACAGATAAAATACCTCAGAAAAATTTGAGATGACCCTGATAAGTACATTGAGATCCTTAGAGGACTTACTCTGACTTATGAGATATATTGGAAATTTGTAATGTTATTCTTAAATCAAACATTGATTTCTAGTGAGAGACAAACAGCATTACAAAGTGCTGTTGCTTTTGGAGATGAATATCATATTGCTAATTTTAGACAGGCAGAAGATCAACAGCCAATTCTCACTGGATCCCAAGATGTCCCTATCCAAGACTCCTACTGGTGTAGAAAAAATTGGAGATTGGAATAGGAAATATTTCCAGACATGTGTTCTTTAAGATCTAAGAAGAGTAACATTTAAACATTTTTTTAAAATTGTTAGCTATTCAAAAAGAAAAAAAGAACACCTTTCTGCCTTCTTAGATCATTTATGAGAGGCATTGATAAAACATACTTCCCTAGATCCTGATTCAGTACAGGGACACATTATTCTTAAAGATAAGTTTATTATCCAGTCAGCCTCAGATAGTAGAAAAAAGCTACAAAAGCTGGATTTTGCTCCAGATAATTCATTTGATATTTTAGTAAAAATTGTCTCCTTAGTATTTTATTACCATGAGGAGGAGGAGGCCAAAGAGAGAAAACAAAGAAACTGGGAGAAAGCAACTGCCTTTGTTGCAGTATTAAGAGAAACAGATCCTAAGTCAGATTCCCAGGTCTCCAAGAAAAGCTTGACAACTGCACTTACCTGATACTAGTGCCACAAGCCAGGCGACCTTAAGAGGGACTGCCCTAAGAAGTCCTCTGGGCCATGCCTTAACTGCAAAGGTGACTACTGGAGGTCAGACTCGCCTCTGAGGTCAAGGACCCAGAGTTCAGACCCATCCTATCAGCTGGTCCAGCAACACTGAAGGGCCCCAGGGCACTCTCTTCCCTCTTCCTCTGCCTGAACTGTCATCTCCACAGAGCACTCCTGTGTAATCCTTACAGAGGGAAAAGGAACCAGCTGATTGCTGGACACTCACGCATGTCTTTTGGTCCTTCTTTTCAATCCTGACCTTCCTTCCAGCCATCATACCTCAGTGAAAGAAGTCACTGGAAAGGAGGTAATTTGCTCTTTTTCACAACCCTTAGGCTTTAACTTGGATGGCTTTCTTTTAACATATTCAGTTCTCATTATGCCTGAAAGTTCAGTTTCCCTGTTAGGGAGAGATATTTTATCTTGCTTAAATATTGTAATATACATGCACCCAGGTCAGGTATGCTGACTTCCCCTCATGGAGACAGAGATAAATCCTGAAGTATGCTCAAGTAAATGTAAAATAGGTAGGGCAATAACAACTGCTCTAGTAGATATATCTCAGAGATTCTACTATTTTTCCTCACCGAGACAATATCCTTTAAGACCTGAAGTTAAGAGAGGATTACTACCTATAATTGATAACCTAAGGGTACAAGGTTTACTTGAGTCCTGTAACAGTTGATGCAATACTCTGAACTTGGGAATTCAAAAGTACAATGGGGAGTGGAAGTTAGTACAGGACCTTAGATAAATAAATGAGACAGTAGTGCCAATTCATCCAGTGGTACCTAACTCATAAACTCTCCTTTCTCAGATCGCGGAAGGTGCCAGTTGACTTTAAATGTTAGATTTAAAAGATGCCTTCTTTTGTATTCCCAGTTTCATTTTGCTTTTGAAAACCCGCATGACCAGCCCTCTCAAATGACATGAACAGAGCTTCCCCAGTGGTTCAGAAATAGTTCATATCTTTTTGGACAAGTACTTTTCCAGAACTTGGCATGTTTTGAGTTTTCCCGGGTCATGATTTTACAATATGTAGATGATATACTGTTATGTGACCCCTCAGAAGAACTCTATAGCCAATGCACTTGTGCTCTGCTAAATTTTCTAGCAGAGAAAGATTATAAGGTTTCCAAATCTGAAGCAAATCTTTGCAGTCTTAAGGTAAAATATTTAGGCCTCATTATATCCAACTAACCCAAAGGCTAGGGAAAGAAAGAATTAAACTATTTTTTTCCTTCCCATAGCCCAAGACTAAAATAACTGAGGGGATTCCTAGGGATTACAGGCTTTAGTTGTGTTTGGATATGAGGATATGGGGAGATTGTACTAGCTCTCTACCAACTTATGAAAGAGGCCCAAAGCACAGATACCCCCATTTCGATCTGGGAACCTGATTCCCAAACCACATTCCAGAAACTTAAACAAGCACTTCCAAATGCCCAAGCCTTGAGCCTACACACAAGACACCATTTCTGAGAGCCAACAACCATAAATATAAAGATGGTTAACTTCCACTATAGGATATCTCTGTAGATAGGCCCCTTATGTAGGGAACAAAAGAATCACTCCTATTCTTATTGGCCTAACTCCACTGAACACTTGGAATATACACCTGGTGAACAGGGTATACACACAATAGCTTTACAGGTTAACAACTGGTTTGCAACAGACTGATTAAATTGGCCTGAAATTAGATTGGAAAGCTCCGATGGAACTCATTTGATTTTGGGGACCTATTTGTGACTCTGATTACTCCCTGGATGGACAGGAAGATGCATGTTAGGATGCATGGTTACAAGGCAGGAGTGTCAAAAACATCAACAAACTAAAACCTCAAAGAAATATTTATAGTATGATCTTCTCTCAATCTGATTAATGTCACTTATGACAAACCTATTGTCACATTATATTAAAGAGGCAAATGTTATTATGCTTCATAAAAATCAGGAATAAGACAATATTGTCTATTATCATACTACTTTTCAGTATACTACTTGAAAATTTAGTCAGAACAATAAGGCAAGGGAAAGAAATGAAAAGGTATGTATATGGGAAAGCAATAAGTCCAAATATCCTTAAGTGTAAGCAATGTAATTCTTTAAAATGAAGACAAAATAATTCCCCTAAATTTTCCTAGATCTAAGTAACAAATTAACCATTTTATAGGATACAAATCAACACACAAAAATCAATAGTGTTTCTGTGCATTTATAATAAACACAATTAGAAAAAAAGGGATCATTCACAATAGATTCAAGAAGAATTAAATCATTAGGAATTAAACTAACCAAGGATGATAAAAATGTTTATAACGAAAATTATACTATTCTGAAAAAGAAAAGGAAATAAACAACAGAAAGTGGAAAAATATTCCCATTCCCAGATAGAAAGAAGCAATATTGTAAAAATGACCATACAAATATAACTGATATATAGAATTAATGCAGCTCCAGTCAAATGAAAAGGATCATTCTTCAAAGAACTAGAAAATACAGTCATAAAATTTATTTTTTAATTAGAAAAAAGGCATAATACCCAAAAGTCTCTTAGGCAACAAGAGCAAAGCGGGAGAAATCACAGTCCTGGACTTCAATTTATATTACAGAGCCACAGTGATAAAAGCAGCATGGTACATGTGGTGCTGGGACAACTAGTTATACACACACAGACATTTGAGTCTATACCCACATATATTATCATGGTCTAAAATAAAATCAATGTGGATAACAGATCTAAAAGAGATCCTTTTGTCTACTAAAAGAGAAACATTTAATCTAATGGAGGATAAAATAATTAGAACTATTAAAGCACACACATAGGTAAAGTCTTTCTGAACAGAACACCAACTGGACATGAAATAAAATCAAGAATAAGCAAAACTATATAAAATTAAAAAGTTTCTAAGAAGCAAAGAAAACAACCAGTAGAGTCACAGGATATCTTACAGAATGGGAAAGAATTTTGCCATGTATTCCCCTGACAGAGGACTAATAACTACACTATATAAATCACTCAGAAAAATGGACACCCAAAATAAAAAAAAAAAACACAATTAAAAATTTATCATTTGAAATGTACAGATTCTTCTCAGAAGAAAATATACAAGTGGCCAATAGACACATTAAAAAATGTTTAACACCATTGACCACGAGAGAAACACAAATTAAAACAGCACTGAGGTTCTATCTTATTTCCAAAAATAAAGATGATGATCATCAAGAAATTAAATAATAAAAAATCATTCCAGGGCTGTGGTGGAAAAATTACCATTCTACATCATTTGTGGGATCGTAAACTAATACAACGCCTATGGAAATCAGTATGGTATGTTCTCAAAAGATTATAAATAAAAATGAATAACAGCTCTTCCTCTTCTAGTTGTCTTCCTTGAAGATTTAAAGACATAATACTACAGTGACAAATGCATACACATATTAATAGAAGCTATAATAATAGCTATATAATAATAATAGCTATAACATGAATGGATAAAGAAAATAAAATACATATATACGAAATGTAGTACTACTCAGTCACACACATTATAAGTTTGAGCCATTGAAGGAAAACTGTCCTAACTTGAGACCATAATTCTTAGTGAAACAAATCACATACACAAGATTAAATATCCCATAGTTATATATTTTGTGGGCTAGAAATACAAAGTATAGTTTAAAGAGCAAACATAGGTAGGTAATAATAAACCAGGAATTATATATTTTGCAAATTGACAGGAGACAAATTGATGGAAGAAAGGAAAGTGGTGAGAGGAAAAGGAGATTATGAAGACTTAAAATGGATTACATATCCTTATCAACTTCCTATGATACATGCATTTATTTACAGCAAATTTGTACTTATGGAAAGAAATAGATGAAATATCAAAAGGATTTTTCTTGTATGGTGTCTTAGTTACTTTTCGCTCATTGCCAAGACAAAATACCTGACACCCAAAATTAGGGAAGGAAAGGTTTATTCTTACAGTTTCTCGGGAGTTTCAGTCCTTACTTAAGTTGTCTCCAAGTTAGCATGGCATCGTGGGGCTGCAGTTCATGGCGGCTGCAAGCCGCAAGGCATGCTGGGGAAAGAGACAGAGCAGAAGCGGAACAGGAAGAGGAAGAGGAAGACCCGCCTTCCCTTACACTGTATCTCAGCTCCACCCCTGGGCATGGGCAGCATTCACATTGCTAATCCCAGCGCTAGACAACAAACTGAACACAAGCACTAGACTCAGCCCCATCAAAAGTATGAGGACTTGGGGGTACATAGCATATTACCCAATACATATGGGTAGGATAGCAGTGTTCTATACAATTTAAAAATAGTGTAAAGAATAATATTTAAAACATAAGGTATACTGTCCTACTTTGAGATTTCAAAATATAGTAAAAGAAGTGTATGAAAACATATTATTATAGTATAATTGGATAATTATCATATGAGAAATATTTTTCAGGTACTGTGGGAACTGAATAAAACTTACCCACATTTTACTTACAAAAATTTAAGGTAGACTAAAAGAAGTATTTCTTAAAATATATATAAATCATATATCACAGATCTTTTCATAACAATTACTAGAATTAATATGAATAAAATATTTTTATAAAGAAAAATATGTGTTAAAGAAAATAAAACAAAATGTAATGCTCATTTAAAAATCAAACTGAAGTAGAAATAAATTTTGTTAAGGTTGCACCTGTAGATTTATTTGATGTTTCCACTAATCTGATTCTCTGCATTTTTTGTGCTTTCTGCCTCTGTGATAAGTATCTGAGATAACTCCAAAGAAGAAAAGATTTATTTGGCTTATGATTTAAGTGGTTTCTGTAAATCCTTGCTTGGCCCCATGCCTTTGGGCCTGTAGAGAGGCAGAACTTCATAGGAGTGAGCAAATGGCAGATCAAATGACAGAAAATCTGCTCTTATCATAATGTCCAAGAAGCAAAGAAAAAGTGAATGGTGGCCAGAGTCTCAAAATAACCCACATGGATCTGCCCACCAGTAACCTAATTTCCTAAAACTAGAACATATAACCTAAAGTTTCTATCACCTCTCATCATCTGGGGATGAAGTCTGCAGTTCATCAGAATTTTCAGACAGTTAAGATTCAAACCACTATAGTCCCTTAAGAAGCAGATGCAAAAATGTGAGTAAACATGCAAGGGATTTATGAAGATGAATCCTTGGAGGAAGACAAAGCCTGGAACCCCTGGTAAAGCTGTTAAACCAAAATATAAATCTGATTCTTGTGACAAAAAAAGAGAGGAGGAAGGTTGTATGAGTTTTAGATGTCAGTAGAGTTCTAAGAAAGTTTATCAATGCCAACTGATTAACATTGTTTGCAGACAACATCATCATCTGAATAGAAGATCCACAATGCCCTGAAAAAAATTCCTAGAATAAATAAATAAATTCAGTAGTGTAACATAATGAAATGTCAACACACAAAAAATTGATAGTGTTCCTATACACCAAAGTAAACTCACAAAGAAAGAAACTAGGGAAACAATAAATTTCACAATAACATCAAGAATAATTAAATACTTAAGAATTAATCTTGGAAGTGAAAGACCTCTGTAATGCAAACTAAACTATTCTTTTTTTAAAATTGTACTTACATACACAAGCAGACCAACCAAGAATTATTTCTAAGACTGCATGTCTTAGAAGGTGGGTATATTGCAAG
The DNA here is from genome assembly GCA_004363535.1 of Dasyprocta punctata. Classification (NCBI taxonomy): domain Eukaryota; kingdom Metazoa; phylum Chordata; class Mammalia; order Rodentia; family Dasyproctidae; genus Dasyprocta; species Dasyprocta punctata. The sequence continues at coordinate 12,267 of RJWM01001255.1, forward strand.
CTTTGTTTTGTAACTATGTATGACAATAAAGAATTATGACTGCAATGTGTACTTGAAAACTAATGATAAATTAATAAGCAACAATATTATAAAATAAAATGAAACTGAGGCCTTTGAGGAGATAAGAGATAGTATTATGAATAGGACATTTTTAGACCTTTATATCCAGAGTTCTAACCACCCAATATATTGGGAACCTGGCCAAGAGTCCCGATCGTCTGTCTTAAGAGTACTGTGAGAAAAATAAGAAACCGAGACAAGTATAGTATTTTATCAATGGCTGGGAAATTAATGTCTCTGAATCAGTTCCCCTCTGCTCCCCAAGCAGCCACTGTTTATTAGGTGTATACAATGATAAGTGGGGCTAGCAAAGGATTACAATTCAGCAGAACACTCAGACTCAAGAGGGCATAGATGATCTTATGCTAAGAAGGATCTTGTCCTGGAGTATAGTCCTGGGATGACACAAGAGGGTGTAGATGATCTTATGCTTAGAAGAATCAATGAGAAATCTCAGGTGGGTGATACCAATAATCCCAGACCTTCATTTTATCCCATAGGGAAGGATGTAAAATTAGCCATTGTGAATTTGTGGTCCCCAACACTAATCTAGTTCAGTTTTGAAGAACAGGGAAAAGCATTTATCCAGGGCCTTCCCTTATCAATAAGCATGTGGCACTCACTGATGTTAAACAGAGCTGTGAATATGCATCTGAAAAACAGTTCATTTGCAGTAACTGAACGTATACTAAACGAAAAGAACTTTTTTAAAAGAATTACTGAATTACAAAGATCACAAGTATACCTGGATTACATGGTCTCCAAATAAAAATTGTAATGAATAATATAGTATTTTAAAGAATAAAAAATAAGCTGTATCTCTAGGAACTGAAAATAAGTAGGAATTAAGGAATGACAACGTATTCCAAAATGGCACGTGAAAGTGTGTTGATATAAGACCTTGCATGAAATAAACTGAGTATATATTGAGTATGTAGAGATAATTTTATCCATTTATAAATGGAAACAATTACAGAAGGTTCGCAATGGTTGATACTGAGGAATATATTCGTGTATAGTTTGCTTTGTCTGGAATTAGATGTGAATTGGGAATAAAATGTGGCATAAATTTATGAATCCACTGTAAGAAGTCTTAAATCTTATTCTGGTAATCAAGTTTGCATAAAGATCCAGCATAGAATTTCTGCTTTCTTTGTTTCCGATCATATTGGAAATTATTATCCAGAGTGATAGAAACCAGCCTTGGAAATTTTCTCTTTTGTCATCTTTCATAGAGCAGGTAATGCTTTATTGAAAAAGCTATTTATTTTAGGTTTCTCTGTGTAGTGAGAGAAGAAAAAAAGGTGTTCTTTTTTTTTTTTTTGTACTGGAAATTGAACTTATGACCTCACACTTGCCAAGCAGGCACTGTGTCTCTGAGCTATATCCCTGGCCCTAAAAAATGTTTTTTTTAAGTCATCAGAGCACTTAGTGAAGAAGGGAACAAAAGAAAAAAAATCAATAAGTTTGTAAAAAAAAGTTTCTTGTACCAAGCCAAATGAAAAAAATACAACATTCAAGGTATAAATTTGAGGTCAAGTACAATAATAAAAATTATGGTTAAAAGAAAATAAATTTATATAAAATATACTTTTCATTTTATGGAGAAATAAATTTTTAAAAAATGATAAATTGAAGTTCTTATTACTCCAAGGGTGTTCTGTGAAATATCTTTGTAAGCATCCCCTAGAAGACTTATGGAAACACAGAGTTTCAGGCTTTATCTAAGTGACTGCCTTTCCTAGAGTACTCTAATTTTATTAGTGGTGTCATAGTTAGCTAAATATTTGAACTAAGTATTAATAAATTTCTATGCTTTATGCCCTATCAAGCTTTATTAATTCTTGTTAATTGTGTTTTGACAAGTTACCTACATTTAATACCTATTGTTATTATAATAGGGTACCAGTTTTTCCTTGTACTACTCGATAACTGTAGTAATTCTATATCAAGATTTTCTTCAGCTAGCCAGGCTTGGTGGTGCACACCTTTAATCCCAGCACTGGGAGAGCCGGGCGTGGTGGCGCACGCTTTTAATC
>RJWM01001255.1:14465-162988 GCA_004363535.1 Dasyprocta punctata
ATTCACAGTGCTGAAAAAAAAAAAAAAAAAAAAATTCTTCAGCTTATTGCATCTAAGAATGCATATTGTAATCATTACCAAATTAATCTACTAAACACCTAGTTTCTTCTAATCATTTTATTTTTTAAATGAATATAAATTTATAAATTTTCTTTTTTTCTTTTTTTTTCTGGTACTGGAAATGTAACTCAGGACCACATGTTTGCCAGACAGGCACCATGCCACTTACATCCCCGGTCCTATAAAACTTCATTGAACACTCACCATTGCTTACAGTAAGCAGTGGTATAACATTCTTACTGATGAAAAGTTATTTTCCTGGCTTCTGTTGAAACAATAATCTAAATCCTGAAAAGATTGAGACTACATGTAAGGAAATGAGTTGTGGATCAATAAAAACATTCAAGTCAATAATTTAGATTGCAAAAGTTTGTTCATACATTTATTTTAACAGGTCCTAAATTGTGAACATCTCTAACCATACAAGTAGGTTTCCATGAACCAATTGTTAGACATTCCATGAATCATGACCTTTTAGTACATGGCTTTCAAAATATTCTAAAGGAATGACTCACAAGGAATCTTCAAATGTCCCCTTAACAAGTCTTGCTTAGCTAATATAAATAAAAAGGGTTTTGCCTAGTTTCATTATTTGGGTGGGGAATATGCTAGTAGTGATAAAATTTTTCCTTTCAGAAATTTCAAGGAAACTGATGTGTTTATGTGATTAAAAACACAGACATTTAAGAGGCTGCCTCACAGGCAAAAGGTTGTGAGTTCGATTCCCGGTGCCACACACACACACACACACACAAAATTTAGTATTCAAAATTTTTATACAAGTTTTTCTTTTACTGATATATACACACACAGAGAAAAATGTAAAATGGATAAATAGGAAGTAGGGAAATCTTTTTCAAATGAATGAGGGAACAAAAGATGAAGTGATGAGGAGAGAGGGAAAGGAAAGGGGATGGAAAAATCAAGGAAAACAGTGATGAACAGAACTTTAAGCTTGTAATGAACATTTTATATAAATAATGAATAATGTTGTGAAATATAATTAATCATTGCAGTTACTAATATTTTTGTTAATATTCATTGAAGAATAGAAGCAGAGCATTTTATAGAACATTTTTCAGTGGACTCTTTGCTGCACCATTTGGAAACTGCCTTTTCCTCTTCACTTCTAACTATTTAACCAGCCATGTTGTCAGACTTGTCTATATAATGGACAGAACTTTTCCTATACTCTAAACAAATGATTCTTAACCTAGGACTTATTGGCTCCCCAGAAACATTATGAAATCTCTGGAGATATTTTGGGTTATTACAACTATGATTACAGCACGCTATTGACATCTAGTACAGAAGAGGCCAGAGATGCTGCTAATATCTTACCCTGCCCAGGAACACCTGACAAGAATTATCTAGTCCAAAATGACAACAATACTGAGACTGAGAAATTCTTGTTCTTATACATTGGTCATTAAAGTTAGGGTCTTCCTTATCCTTAAGCCTTTATAAGTCCTCTTTCCTCATAAAGTTCAGCTATTTCTCTCTACCTGTTGTTTTAGCCATTTCCCAATTATTAATAATGATGTTATATTTACAGAGGACAGATTCAATGATGACTTGAATTGTATGATTACTATATATTTTGACCCATAGTCCTGTGTACTGCTGTGACCAAAAATCTAAGAGCTTTGTATTACATCTGCTAGTTGTCTTCCTATGTCTTACTTCCTAATATTCCATGACTGGTTTCTGTATTTAACTATTAAACTTCCCATGCTATTGATGGATTTTATATTTTCCAATTTTGTTCTCTGCCTCTATAGAGCTACCTGCTTATCACTAAGGTTGACATTGGTGTTATACTGGAAAAAAATCATTCAAAATAAATATTCATCATAAAAGACCTATCAGCTGTATTCTTGGGAATAGCTTTCTGACTTAAATTGTATGTTAGCACAGTATTATAAATTCTTTTCAGTCCTAATGTGCAATAAATTTGATGAGAATAATTATAATGTATTTATTACTACCTGAGTTTCTTAATAAATTATACAGTATAAAGACAATGCAGCACTTAGAACATGTAGATTATTTTCAATTATTCATCCACATATTTCCCATGAGAACATTTTATTTATTTTAAAATAGTGGCAAATAAATGCTTTGGCATTTCAATTCAGTTGTGACTACAGGGTAATTCTGAGAAGAAAACATGGTAGGCATAAGAAAAATTAAAGAATAATGAGAAAAACAATCCCTTTGAAGTCATCACAAAAAGAGCTACAAAATTTTCAGAAAAATGATTATAAGAAGCTTGTCTTTACATTCAAACAGTTTGTTAAATGCAGTTTACTATTTTATATACTGTGACTGGTCCATAGTCATATATATAAACATGAATATGAGTTCTTCATTTGCTTTTAACAGTGACAAAGAGAAATCATTACCATTTTTTCATGTAATATTAGTAGCCACTATTTACAGGTAAATCAAAATAATGAAAAATAATATTTCTTTAGAGAACACTTATTAAAGAAATAAAGCATGTTCTCCTAAATATTGTTACATTTTCCATGACTAAAAACAATAGTTGAAATGAAATGAAATAGAGAAGAGCAAAGTAGATAAATTAGACTGATTTAGAGAATAAGCCAATCATTAAATCTCAGAGGAAAGAAGTTATCTGTAAATAGAAACTCATGAAAGACAAAATTTTCAGGTTACAAAGTATATATGTCTGAGTATATGCGTAATTTTAAACACTACCATAGTGCAGTCAGCTTGAGTGCAGTATTTTATGTATTGTCACGCCTATTAGAATGTGCTACAATTTAGCTATAGTGACTAGTGATTACTAAGTAACAGGGCTACTATTGCATTTGTAATAATAAAATCTTATAACAAAAATAAATCTGCATCTGGTTACACCATAAATGATACTCTCACCTTTATGCATTTCATTAGAGATTATATCATCAAGAGAAAATGAGTTTTTAGATTTTTGTTTCCTTCAGAGTATATTAAGTCATAAAAGTCAGCAGGCCATGCAGTGATTGGTGCTATTTTACTGTAAAACAGCAAGTGGAAATACAGGAAATTTTAAGATTGCTTCATAAATTAAACATGTTGCTGGCCCCAGGAAGACATATTTCAGGATTGCATAGTATAGTTATATTTCTTCAGAAAATCTGAAATCTGTAAGTCTGGGCAAGCATAAATATAGTAACATACACCTAAAACTGAACAAAACCTATATGAAAGATTTAGCAAAATCAAAGGATGGAAAAATGTTTCATCCACCAGGATCCCCAAGGAAGCAGGAGTAACAATTTTAATCTCAAACAATGTAAACATGAAGCTAAAATTAATCAGGAACACAAAGGAGGCCATTATACACTAGTTAAGGGAATTATCCAAGAAGAAGAGAGAACTCATGCAAATATTTATGCACTGAATACTGGAGTACTTATATCCATAAAACAAAAATTGCCAAAAGCAAGATCAAATGAACACTGACATAATCACAGTAGATGACCTCAATATTCCATTTTTGCAGAGAGACCCACTAAAATAAATAAAAAAGAAATATCAGAGCTAATTCATACTCTTGAAAACATGGATTCGACAGATTCCTAAATGATTATCCCATTGTACTGCAAGAGTACTTATAACTTCTTCTCTAGAGTACATAAAACTTTCTCCAAAAAAGATTGCAACTAGTCCACAAAGACTGCTAAAGTAAATATGAAAGAATCAAAATCATCTCATGTTTACTATCAGACCACTGTGCAATGAAAATGGAAATCAACCACAGAAAATTAGAAACACTTGGAAACTTCATAACACATCCTGAACACTAAATGGATCACAGAAGAAATAAAGGAAAAAAATTTAAAAATTTGTTGAAGTTAATGACAATGCCTGTATAAAACACTGGAATATATGGAATTCAATGAAAGCAGTCCTAACAGGGAAGTTCACTTTAGAAAAACAGACTGAGGTCAAATAAATAACTTACTCAAGAATCTCAAGATACTTAGAAACAATATAAATCTAAGCCCAAACTGAAATGAAGAGGAAAATTATAAAGATTAGTATGGAAATTGATGAAATTTAAACATTAAAAATACAAAGAATCAATGGATTGAAGGGTTGGGTCTTTGATAGAACAATAATATTAGATTAACCCTTAGCCAAACTTACCAAGAGAAAGAGAAAAAAATGTACATCAATGTAATTAGAAATGAAAAAGTGAAATCACAGCAGACACCACTGAAGTCCAGAAGATAGTAATGATCACAGAAATTGTACTTCAACAAACCAGAAAATCTTGAAGAAATGGATAGATTCCTGGACTAACACAAATTACCAAAGCTAACTGTTTCAGTTACTTTTCTCATTATGGAGACAAAATATCCAACACCCAATGTCAAAAGAGAAACGTTTGCCCAACATAGGAAAGAAATAGAACACAAAAAATACATCCAAACAGAAATTAAAGAAATGAAAACCTCCACTGAATATATAGTCAACAGATTAAATGAAGGTGAAAATAGAATATTAGTTCTAGGCCACAGGATTGCTGCTAATGACCAAGAAAAGAAAGATATCTTAAAAATAGCAAGAGACCATGGAAATCAATCCAACAGCTGTAAGTTTAAGCAAAGAAGAACAACATAAAATTGATTCGGGTCAATGAGAAAGCTGGAGAAAATGCAAATATCATAGAAAATCTACTCACAGAAAAAATGGCAGAAACTTCTCATACATGGATAAAGAATTTAATATACAAATAAATGAAGCATATAGAATGCCAAAATGCCAAAATCAAAATAAATCTACACCAAGGCTTATAATAATCAAGATTCCAGAAATTCATATTAGAACAATATTAAAAGCAGTTAGAGAAAAAAATATATCACCTATAAAGGAAAGCCATCAGAATCATTTCAGAATTCTCAGCATGAACACTCAAATCAAGTAGAGACTGTAGTGAGGTATTTCAAACCCTAAGAGAAAACAATTTTCAACCTAAACTGATGAAAGCTGCAAAACTATCTTTCAAAATTGATGAAGAAATAAGATACTTCCATGAAAAAGTACAACTGAGGAAATTCAGGACCACCAAACCAGCTCTCCGAAATGCTCTGAAGGGTATATAAGAAAGAAAAAATGAAGACTACAGTCACAAGAATATCAACAGGAAGAAAACACCAGTCCAGGAAACAATTAAACAGAATTGAAAAACAAGGAACCAAGAACAAGAAAATAATATGAGAAAAATATACCAATACATATCTGTTATAACCATTAATGTAAATGGTCTCAATTCACCAGTCCAAAAAAACAGACTGATAGAGTGAATCAAGAAGGAAGATGCAACAGTACGCTGTATTGAATAAACATTTAATTCAAAAAGAAATCCATAGACTTAAAGATAAAGGATAGAAAAGAAAACTCCATGCCACAGGAACCCAGAAAAAAGCAGGCATAGCCATTGTATTTTCAAACAATGCAAACTTCAAGAAGAGACTGATCAAAAGAGAAAAAGAGGGTCACAACATTCTCATAAAGGAAACATGCCAAGAAAAAATTAAAGAGAAAAAAATAACAAAAGCAAATATATATGCACCAAACAAGGGTGCACCCAACTACACAAAACAAATATTAACAGATATGAAAAATCAAATAAGCATTAACAAATTTCTAATAGGGGACCTCAATACACCGTTCTCAGAATTAGATAAATCAAAAAGTCAAAAAAGAATTATCAGAATTAAAACAAATCTGTGGTCAAATGGACTTAGTAGGTATCAACAGAACATCAGAATACACCTTCTCAGCTACACATGGAATGTTCTCCAAAACAGACCACATATTAGCCCACAGAACATGCTTAAGTAAATGTAGAGAAACTGAAATTATTCCATGCATATTATCTGAACACAGTGTAATGAAATTGGAAATCAACAGCAAAAGAAACCACGAAAACTACATAAACACCTGGAAATTTAAAAACACCCTCCTGAACATCCAATGGGTCACAAATGAAATGAGAGAAGAAATTAAACATCACCTACAAGTAAATGAAAATGCTGATACAACATATCAAAGTGTATGGGATGCAATGAAAGCATTCCTATGAGGGAAAGTTTTAGTGGTAAATTCTTACTTCAGAGAAACAGAATGAGCACAAATAAACAACTTAATGTTGAACCTCAAACTCCTAGAAAAGAAAGAATAAATCAAACCTAAAGCTCACACAAGAGAGAAAATTATAAAGATCAGAGCAGAAATAAATACAACGGAGACTAAGAAAACAATACAAAGAATCAATGAATTAAAGAGTCAATTCTTTGAAAGATTAAACAAAATTGATAAATTCCTAGCCAACCTTATCAAAAAGGGGAAAGAAAAGGCCCAAATTCAAGCAATTAGGAATGAAAAGGGTGAAATCAGAACTGATTCTGTGGAAATTCAGATATTCAATACCTATTCAAGAACCAGTACCCTAACAGAATGGAAAGCACAGAAGAAATGGACAGATTCCTAGACACGTATGAATTACTGAAACTGAATCAGCAAGATATAAATATTCTAAATAACCTTCATCAGTCAATAAAATTGAAAATTTGATTAAAACCTACCAACAAAGAAAATCCCAGATACTGCTGGAGTCACTGCTAAATTACACAGGAAATTTAGAGAAGATCAAATTCCACTAATGTTCAAACATTTTAATCAAATGGAAAGAGAAAGAGTAGTAAACACCATTGTCTCTCACCGGTGTGAGAAACTGAAAGAGGAAATAAGATCCAAAATGTACAATAGATATTGGAAAATGGGAAAAGTTGTTCAAAGAAAAAAAGGAAATAGGATGAAGGGAAAAGGAAAGGAAATAAGTAAAAAGGAAAAGAAAAAACCAAGACAGTTATACTACTAGTTTCTCCTTGTCCACTGAGAAAAAAGGTTAGTGCAGATATCGTTCAGAGAATTTTTTACTCCCACATTTATACTCTGAGTAACTGCGTTAAAGATAACAATATGCAATGTATTCACTATTGTTATTCTCCCATTATATTGGTTTGAAGTTCACCTTGCCTATCAATACAGGAGCTACCCCTGCTTTTTCCTACACTTATTTACACAGTAGTTACACCAGTCCACACTACTACCAACAGTGTGGAAATGTTCTTTTTTTTCCACAGCCCCTCCAGCATTTGTTATTGGTTGATTTCTTGATGATAGCCATTCTTTCTAGGGTGAGATGAAATCTCAGCATTGTTTTAAATTGCATCTCTCCGATGACCAGTGATATTGAATATTTTTTTCATATACTTCTTTGCCATTTGTGTTTCTTTATCTGAGAAGTGTGTATTCATCTTGGATGCTCATTTTGGCTTGGGCCTTTGAATTTGAGAGGTATGTTTTTTTTTCAGTTCTTTATATGTTCGAGATAGAAGTCCTTTATTTGAGGCACAGCTGGCTAAATTTTTTTCCAATCTGTGGGTGGTCTTTTTACTCTGTTGGTGATTTCTTTTGATGTACAAATGCTTTTTAATGAGATTCCAGTTGTTGATTCTTTGAAGTATATCCCATGCAGTCTGAGTTTTGTTCATGAACTCTCTACCCCTTGAGTGTCTGCACACTCAAGATTTCTACCTACTTTCTATCCCAGTAGATTTAGTGTTTCTGTTTTAATGTTTAGATGTTTGATCCATTTTGATTTTAGTTTAATGTATGGTGATAGACATGGGCCTAGCTTTTGGAATATACAAAGACAGTTTTTCCAGCATTATTTATTAAATAGGGTCTCTTTCTTCTAGTGAACAAGTTGGACCCCTTTGTAAAAGATAAGGTGACTGAGAGTGTTTGTAGTTGTGTCTGCATCTTCTAATCTGTTTCATTGATCTTCGGGTCTCTTTTTTGCCAGTACCATGCTGATTTTATCAGTGTAGTTTTGTAGTATAATTGCAAGCCAGGAGTTGTGATGCCTTTTGCTTTGCCCAGAATTGCTTTTGCTATTCTAGGTCTCTTCTGATTCCAGGTGAACTTTCGGGATGTTTTCTCTAGTTCTGTGAAGAATGCTAATGGTATTTTGATTTCGATTGCCTTAAATCTGTGTAACAATTTTGGTAGTATGGCTATTTTCACAATGTTGGTTCTTGCTATCCATGAGCAAGGGATATCTTTTCACTGATGAAGGTATTTTACCCCATCTCTGACATGACTGTATTTGGTGGTGCAAAAGCAGCATAGCTATTGGAGTAGAGGACATATGCCTCACCATAAAGCTGTGAGGAAATCAAGATTTCTGCAGGTTTGGAGGACAACTAAAGTCAGGAATCTACTTAATCTTTCAAGGTCCTAGTTCATTTGAGACTTCTTTGAGGCTTTTTGTGTGTTCTTTTGACAGTTTTGTAAAAGAGAGACTCTTAGGACCTTGATCACAATTTTGGTTCCTGTGATTATTCCTAAGGTGGCCATTAAGGGGACTAGCTCTATGGCATGCTGCATCTTGATATGGGTTATGGAAGAGACAAGGATGGGTAAACTGGATGTTGCTAAGGAAAGAGTGAGAGTTAGGAGGCCTAATGTACAGATTCTGGTCCAATTTGTCAGTAAGAAAATGTATGTCTTTTGTCTGCACACTCAGATTTCCATCTCTAGCGAAAGGTATCCTATGAGATCAGTTTGGAGCAGGAGAAGGAGGTCTGACCATGGGTTAGGAAGTAAATATCACACTGCCTAGAAATGTGCCATATATGGGAAGATGAGCTAAAAGTTGCAGCTCTAAGGGGAAAAGGAATGTGACTTGTAACACAACAGGGTCCTTTTGGCTAAAAGTGGAAAAGTTTTGGTTTAGGAAGACTCTGCCATCAGAAAAATTGAGATCTTTGCATTTTTAGGCATGCCAGACTAGAAGAGTGTTTTTCAGGGAGCCTTTCCCCTTACTCGACAATATTCAGATGTGGTAGCATTTAGACTGCCTTGGAAGAAGGTGTACCCAGGTAACTATTAATAAAAGTTCCCAGATAGTTAAAGTTGTGTTGATCAGAAGTTGGGAGGAGATGAATAGTAGCTTTGCACACAGTGGAGTCTAAAGAACTGACTGAGATAAAATGATTTTGTTTAGTTCAATAAATGTACAGAGTAGCAGATTGCCTTAGATAGAGTCCACTTAGAGAGGGACCAGCTAGGGTCAGCTACAGCAGTCAGTAAAAACTTTAAGGTTTGACTGATACCCTTTAGTGTCCCCAAGAGACTGATATCAGATCCTTCAACTTGGGTTTTGTCCCTGGAACTGGCAATCTTAATGAAGTGTGGCCCTGAAGAAAGGTTTATCCATGTTAAAAGGAGAGGAAGAGTGCTGAGTCTGCTATCTGGGAAAGATTGGGGACAGACAGGATCTGTGTTGTGGTGTTAGGGTTTAAGAAAATGACTAGCATTGAGAAATAAAGAATTGGAGCTGGAGAACACAAGAATTAAAGGTGATGATTTATTCCAGGGAAAAGTCTGACTGGATTAGCTATAGCCACAGTTTTTGGATTAGAGTGTCTATGGAGGAAGAGAGTGAATAATAGGGAATTTCTTCTCTTAAGGTAGTCAAGAAACAGTCAGTTATAAAGAAAGAAACTCATGGAGTTGTCTAGTTGTATATTCAGCCTTCTCAGGACAGGACGCAGCTTCGTGATCTTCAGGGTTATGGGTCCTGTTGGTGTGTACTGTAAAAGGAGACCTTTTTTATATATAGAAAAGGAGTGGACTCAATAGGAATGATATTTTAATTTTTCCACTTTTGGAGTGGTCAGGGTTACTTGAAAGGGCCCTATCCATTTTGGCTTTAAACCCTGAGATAGTTTGTGAGGCTTTATATACACCTACTCTCCAGATTGTTTGGATGGAGGAGTAAGGGTGTCTAGGCTGTTGAAGAGTATTAGAAGAGTAGAGTCAGCATAGCTTCAAGTGAGACCCCTAAGTGTGTTAAGAAAGAAATTTAAAAGAGGAGAGTATAGGCTCGAATTGGAAGTAGGGAATGTGAATGCAATGGGAGACCTTCAGTATAGAATTTCTTTTTTTTATTTTAAAGAGGACAAAACAGAATCAAAACAAACCAGTGTAAGAGATACAGGACTTCAAACCATTACAAAATGAATAATAGTTACCATAATGTCTTTTGATGTCTTCAAAATAGTTGCAGATAACTTCAGACATAGTAAAATTCAAACAGAACAGGATAGAATAGAAACAATAAAAACAAAACAAGGAATGTAATAAAGGACTTCAAAACAAGCCAATACTATATCCAAAATTGCTACCATAATATATCTTTCCATTTTTGAAATAGCTGCTCCTGCCATCAGATTTGACATAATCAAACTGATCAAAAGAGAATAAAATCCAACCCAACAAAACAGTGAAAATGATATAGGACTTCCAAAACAAGACCATAGGGAATGAACAATGGCTGCAACCCCCAGGAGGAGATCCCCTCCTAGATGTCACACTGTGTACCACTATCTTCTGAACCTATGATCAGACCACTGGCCCTTGACCTGCAATGTTAATGAAACAACAAAGCATCACAGGCATCCAATTGCATTTCACCTCCATAACTATCATCACAGAGTGTGTTTCTCCAGATAAACTGGTTGCTTATGGTGGGAGAAGGGGTTGGTACTTCTTGTTTGCCTGCCCACATGCTGGGAGGGGCTGGAGTTTATCTGTTCCAGTTCAGTGGTGGCCCACGCATGGTACTGGTTCCCAGACTGGGTTTGCTTGTTGGTATGGCCTTGTTCTCTCTAACCCCAGTTTGCGAATGGCCCCATATAGAATTTCAAAGGGCTTGGGTGTAAGAGGTTTACAAGGAAAGGACCTGAGTAGGAGAAGGGCTAAGAGTAGTTTAGTCCAGTCTAAGTGTACCTGGAGGGAAAACTTTTAAGGCTCAGTTTAAGAAAGTGATTAGCCTTTTCAATATTAATTAAGTACTGTTGTCCATTTGGAATTTTGAACTTCAATGTTATATTTAAAGAGGAGGCCGCTTGTTGCGTGAACTGTGAGGCAAATTCCAGTCCTTTATTGGTTTGGAAGGAGGTTGGGTTTCTGAAGCAGGTGATGATTTCAGTGAGTAAGATATGTTCTACTGTGGAGGATCTTTTGTTTCATGTAGTTAAAGTCTCTACCTATCCGGAAAAAGTGTCAAATAGGACAAGGGGGTACCATTATTTTTTTCCAGAGACATGTGAATAAAGTCTATTTGCCAATCAGTACCAGGGAAGTATCCCTAAAAGTAATAGTGGGGGAAAGGAAGAAGTCTGACCTTGCTCTGGGTGTTGGTTGTTTGGCACATGGAGCTTTGAGCAAGGGAGACCCTAAAACTAGGAGTGAGTTGAATGTGAGTCTATAGGAATTGGAGCAGAGAGAATGATCTGGCGTGGAACTGGCAATGAAAACATTAAAGGAATTTGTTTTTCAAGTTTTCAGGAAGGACCAATTTTTCATGGAGAAACCATCACTGTTCCTCTTGTGTGCCTCCCTGTTCTTTGAGTAGAGTTATTTATTGGAGTAAATAAGAAGGTGTAAGAGGGAATAGAAAGTTGAGACTGGAGGGAGGGTTGCTAGCTGACTATTTTGCTACCCTGTTAGCCTCATTATTTCCACAAATGATATGTCTCAGATGTTTGTCCCATGGGTTAGGTATTTGATGGCCCTTGCAATGAACAAAGTCAGTTCTATGGGGTAGAAGAGCAGCCTCTAGGTCTTGAATTAGGGGCCTATTTTGTATAGGGGTATTTTTTGCAGTTAGGAACCTCTTTCATGCCATATTTGTGCATTTGAATGTGGAATATTTTGTGCATATTTGGTGTCTGTATTAAAATGCTGATAGTTTCATTTTTTTGCAAGAGAGAGAACTCCATTGTACAGAAACGTTTGTGGTAATATTGTTTGGACATTTAAATGCAGATATCCTGTACTCTGAGTAGCTACTTTGCAGATAACAATACACAATGTATTAAGCATTGTTACCCTCTAATTATCTTGCTTTAAAGTTTCATTTTGTTTTTTCTCTTTAAAATAAAAAAAAAGCATGAAAACTCTTGTGAGTTCTGTTTGCTTTGAAGTTTTCCCTGTGAGGAGGGCTGCAATTTCAATTACTTATTAGGGACAATAGGGGAACTGGCTACCATGATAGTTTTCAATGATGGACTACCCTGTCTGGGAAGAGGTAGTCTTTGAATCACTTCCATTGGTTAACTTATTGGGGAACCCTGGAATATGTTGTGAGGTTATGTGATGAAAACAGGTGAGAGTAAACTCAAAGAGCCCACTGCACTCATGTTGCAGGGTGGAATCTTGGGAGTCAGGTATTGGGAGGAGTTTAACAGGATTTAAGGCAGATAAGCACCTAAAGGTAACCAAGGGTTGTAAGAGCTGAGTGAAGGATTTGAAATCAGGGTGGGACAGAGAGAAAAGGGTTAAAGCACAATGACTGAGAAAGTGAGAGTTTGTCTGAAAGGTGTACCTGTAGGGGTTTGTGGAGAGTAATCTTTTGGGCCTTGGGTATAAGGAGTGCAGCTGATGTTAAAACCTGCAAACAGAAAGGCCAGCCTTTTATTATAAGGTTAAGCTGCATGGATGAAACAGCAACTGACTGGAGGGAGTCTCCAGGAGGCTGCGCGAGTAGCCCTAATGCTTGTCCTTTCTTGCAGGCTAGAAATAAAAAGAAAGGTTTATTAGGATTGGGTTGGGCCAAAGTAGGAGACTTAAGGAGTGCCTGGTTGAGGGCCTAAAAGGAAAAGGAAATTAAATCTCTTTCTGGCACTTTCTTAGGAATCTCCACAGAAATTTTCATAGAAGGATTTTGAAATGAGTAAGAAATTTGAGATCCAATGTCTAAACTAGTTAAGAAACCCCAGGAAGGGAAGGAGATCACACCCTGTAGTGGGGAAAGGAAAATTATTGATAGCCTGTTTTTCAGAGGGAGGTATACAGTGAGTGGTAGGGATGAGGTGAAGTCCTAGATAAGTAAGTAACCTCTTGTTGTACCAGCTGCCTTTGTTTTCTGAGACACAGTATCCCTTTTCCCCTGAGAATTTAATAAGGAAGACAGTGTAGGATATAGTGCCACTTCTCAAGGGATTGCAAAGCAAAAGGTACTGGACATACTGGAACATGCATCTGGGGGTAAAGTCACAGAACTGAATGTCCTTTTGTAATGCTTAGTCAAAGAAATGGGAGCTTTCCAAAAATTCTTGGGGAAGAACTGTCAATGTGTTGGAGATAAGCCCCAGACTCAAATTGTTGGTGCGAGAAAAAATGTATTCAGACAGCCAGAGGTCAATACATGGCAAATTAAAGTTTACTTATGTAGAAGGGCAAGAGAACTCAGACATGAGGCAGCAGACACACTGAGCTCTGGGGAAGAGTTTTTAAGCCCTAACATATGATAACACCTATCATTTGAATTCCTTGGCTTAATTAAAGGATTACAATCTATTATTTTAGCTAACTTGAGTGGCACAAGAAAGTCTTATCTTGAAAACCGGCTATGTTCTCTAAAAAGGTAGAGTCACCATTGGAGTTCAGGATATTAACAGAAGTGGGTGGGTAGTATGTAGAGACCCAGGTCATTTAGAGTTAAAAAGGATTTGCTTTGGCCTTCTGCTTTGACAAGACAGACTAGGTCTATTTCTCACACATGTGAGTTGTTTTGTGAACAGAGATATGGGATCTGTCCAGGTAAAATTGAAAAGTTGTTGGGAATCAAGGGGGAGAGGAACAGTAAAGAAGGCATCTTTAAAGTCTAGAAGAGTAAAGTAATGATTATTGGGGCATATAGGAGAGATGGGTGTAGGGGTTGTAGACCACTAGACGGGTGGAAACAAGAGTTTCATTAAACTTTCAGAGATCTTCTACTAATTGGAAGGAGCCACTAGGTTTTTTACAGGAAGGATGGGAGTGGTATGGGGTGAGAGAGTTGGGATGAGAATGTTGGCTACAAGAAGGTTGCTGATAATGTCCTAGAGGCCAAGATGACCACTGGGGCAAAGTGGTTGACTATGAAAACTTGAGTAGGATTCCTCAGGCTATTTTGAAGGATTGGTAATATAAGAGAATGGAAGGGGTTTTTGCCTCCCGAACAATAGGGTACACTTGCGATTTGATGAGTTGGTTAGCCTCAGAAGGGAGGGTCTCATTAGGGGGTATGACTGGTATGATAAGAAAGGGCGCAAAGGAAGTGAGGAATATGTACAGATGCCCCAAACAATGAAGGTTGTGAGGCAGTGGGGAACTAACAAGAAAGAATGAGTGAAAGTTACATGACCTAAAGAAAGGTATAATGGTGGAGTCTTAGCTAGAATTTCTACTAGGCCTTCATTCCAACAGTTGAGAGATGATTAAAAGTCCTGATTATTCTGTAAGAACAGAGGCTGACCCCTGACTTGGCCAGAAAAATAAACCTGCTTTTGGCCACCATCATTGTTTCCTGTGGGTCCCTTGATAATGTTATGAAAAGGGCTTTGGGATGCAGGCCACATCAATCAGCAGCTGAAGATAAAGCCACAAGGGCCATCAGGTCTTCTCCAGATCTGTCAGGTTTTCTGGAGGGGAGAGAACTCAGGGGAGGGACTGACTTCCCCAGAGGGAAATCCATTTTCCAGTCACCCTACTGTCTGCAGTTCAGACATGACTTTGTAGGTTACCTGGAAATAGGCCAAGTTTTTGCCCAGTGGCCTGGATTGTCACAGCAAAAATAATTGCTAGGTGGATGTAAGTTGAAGCCTTTGGCAGGTTTTTTGTCTTGGGATTGAACCAGGGATGCCAGAATTTAATATTTGGCTTTATTCTGCTTTTCATTTAGATTTTCCTATTCCTCACCTTGGTTGTTGAAAACTTTAAATGTAATGTCTATGAGTCTCTTCTCCAGTTTTTGGGGATAATTTTCTAATTTTTAGAGCTTTTTCCAGATGTCTGGATAAGATTGGGAGATGAAGTGGAGATGTAAAAGAATGAAACTTTCGGGAATTAGGGTTGGTGTTTTTAAATTTAATCATAGCCTATGAAAGGCAGTTCAGAGGGCTGGGTTTTTGTCTGTCTTCTGGGAGATTTCTTATAGTTAACTTATTCGTTTTTATATTTTTTCATTCCTGCAAGAAGTCAAGTGATCATATGAACATGATATGTCCTACCAGAGTGGCCAAGTTGTTATGTCCACTTGGAGTCTCATGGCTTATCCTCTGGGATTGCTTGAGCTGCCTCAGTATGCCTGTTAAGGAGTTGGCTGTGATGTTCAACATCATTTTCAGTCATCTTCCAAACATGCTCCCTTTTGTCATCAGTAAGGATAGACAAAATGATAAGGTAAATATCTCCCCAAGTGAAGTCATACATTTCACTGAGTAAGAGAAATTGTTTTCTGAATTTATTGGTATTTTCAGAGAAAGACCTCATTCTTCATAAGAAATATTCTTGATCAGAAATTGAGAAAGAAACCTGAACTTGAATGAGTCCCTCAATGCCTGCTACTTCATAAATGGGTAGGACAGGATGAGAAGTGGTCTGGAGAGGTATCAAGTGAGAATAAAGAGAATAAGAGTGTGTTTGAGAAGGAGAAATGAGTGGGATTGAGAAGGTGTCTGGGCTGGAGGAGGAGGCTGTCAGATGTTGAAAAAGAGGGGGAGCACTTGAAGAGGGCAGGTCTGAGTGTTGAGAGGTTTGTGAGTTTGGTTGAGATTGTTGAGAAAGTGGAAGGCGATAGGGCAGGGCAGCATAAGTGAAATTGAATTTGTCACTAGAGGAAAGTAGAGAGGGTAAAGACAAGATATTGGGTCTGGAGAAGGGATAGGAGTTTCTGTGGGGGTATGAAATTTTTGTTTGGCAAGAAGGACTTGAAGAGAGGAGAGAGTATGATAGAAGGAAGACTGACTCACAAAGGGTAAAAAAGGCTTGGGAAACTGATTCTGTTCTTTTGAAGGGCATTATTAAAATTTCAGAGAATTTGCATATGGAGAGTACCTTCAGCTCACTGGCATCATCCATTTTTAAGTCTGTACTGGAGTCACATGGAAGTGGAGTAAAAGATCATTGTTTGTTTGTTTGTTTTAACATCTCCTTCAATCCAAATTTGGAAAGATTACCAGGAAGACAGCTGAAGTAGGTGTCTCCCAATGTTTCTGAGGGAGAATTGCCCATTGCAGGGGGTAAGAAAGGTAGCTGTGATTTGGAAACAGGTCCTCAGGGTGTCTTTCTGCTATGGCCTTTCAACCAGGGCCCTTACACTCCAACTTGAACAAGATTGTCCTGCACACTGAAAGGAAACAACCTTCTGCCACATTCAGTGAAACTCTCAAAATTCCCCGGGGAGGGGATAGACAGTGGATGATGAAGAAATGAAGACAAGAGTAAGAAAACAAAAGGCTGAGGTAAAGGGGATCCTTCTCTCCTGATGGGAGAAAAGAACTGCCCAACAAATGCATTGCATTTATTTATACACTCAGCAGGATGATGTCACGTGACAACCCTCTGCCTATCAGCTTGTTCACATGGCTTACCCTGGACACCTCATGGTCCTAGGGCTGGCCTTGCTTCAATCCCATATGTGTAATCAATTTCCAGTTTCAGTCACTCACCACATTCCTCCCCAGTCAGAGTGCACAAGGCCTCCCTTTTTCTGGTGTTCTCAAATAGAGGATGGGGAGGATGGAAAGGGGGTTAGGAAAGGAAAAGTGGGATGGCGAATCAGGTTTCTCTGAGCAAGAAGTTGACTGGTCCTGAATCTTACCCTCCCAGGAGTGGGTGATGAATTAGTAGCCAGTAGTGGAAGTCTGGTTTGAGGTCTGACAGGATGGTCCTGGGATTAACATTTATAAAAAAAAATAGGGAATTTGAGGGGAAGGAAAGATAGAGGTGGTTACCTGTCACATGTTCAGGATTTGAAAGTTGCCTTTGGGAGTTTTGAGGGTTCACCAAAGTGTATCCTTGGCCAGAGCCTCAAAGTCTTGACATAGAGGGCAGACAAGCCTGTACAACCAACTCTTTGGAAAGGAGGGAAAATGGGGTAAGAAACAGGATGCTCTAAGAATCAAGGAGTAAACTTTGGATGAGCTGACACTGCACTTTACTTCCTTGGTTGCAAAGTAGTCCCCACCCTCAGCTCTTGGGTTTTGGCACCAGATGACAGGGAAAGAGGGACACAAACTTCACAGCACAGGAAGATTTATTGCTAAACTTGAGAGGGGTCTCTCTCTACAAGCAGAACAGAGAAGGTGTCTCTTACAGGCTAAAAGGCTTTTTCACAGAGTTTTTGGTGGGCTTTTGATGGAAAGGTTCAGAGAAATGATATGCTTGTGGCTTGTTGATGTGTCCTCTGTAATCTGCTGACATGTTCTTGGGGGACTGGTTGTGACCTGCAGACATGTCCTCTGTGACCTACTGACATGTCCCCTGTAATTTAAATAAAATGAAACCTATATTTTTCTAAGATGACATGTAGGTTCATTTGACTCCTTGTCCATGTTCTATTAATTTGTATTTTACATTAAACTGAACTTGAACATTAATTATATTGGAAAAACCCCTCCATTCTAGTGTCCAGCTTAGTGTTTGAATGATTGAGGTATAGAAATTTTGGGTAAGTTTTAAGGGCAGGTGTCTTAGTTACTTGTCTCATTGTTGATACAAAATACTCAACACTCACAATTTAAGGGAGGAAAGATTTATTTAGCTCACAGTTTGCAGAGGTTTCAATCCATAATCACCTGACTCCAAGGCAGAGTGACACACGGCCAAAGGGCCATAGTTCATGGTGATAAAAACAGTAAAAGTAACAAGTAGAGAGTGGGAGAGAAACTTCTTTCTGTCCCTTCTGTTTTATTCATTCTACTAGGATTAGGGCAGTGCCATCCAATCAATGGATTGATCTAGCAATCACCTACCATTAATCCCATCACCCTTATTCCTACTGAACCATGAATCATTCATACACTCTAGATTCAGCCACCTCTGAAAAAGCCTATGACTTCATGAGATTTTGTGGGAATGTCTAGACATAAACCATGACAGGAGGAGAGAACACCCATAAGATTTTGCCTGCCACAAGACCTCTTCCTCTAAGAGAATTAGACCTCTAGGATACATACCTTAGCTTTAGGTCTTCAGTCCCCTACTTGTTAATCGCTTGTGCTATGAAAAATTGCACAATCACAAACAGTAGAATTAAACTATATTTTTTAGAGTCCAAGAGGACTTGCCCTTATCTTTTGTCTTCTTCATTTCTTTACAACATTTCTGCCCTGCCCAACCATATTTATTGAAGAGAACCTGTCCTCATAAAACACCTCTTTACCTTCTTCTAAACTCTATTTTTTCACTGCGTTTCATCTTTAGATGTGCTGTTAATATTAATTTGTATATATTGTTCCTCTATAATATATTTTTATACCTAATTTAATTCTGCCACTGAATGAATGCCCCCCCTCCCCAGGAAATGTGCCATTCAAATGAATCTTATTTGATGAGTTCTTACTTCATATCAATAAATTGAGAGGCATTAAACCTAGGAAATGAGATTTTCTGTCTCCATTTGTAACTGCCCAAAGTGTTGTTGCTAAATTCCAATATCAATAAAGTTTAATTGAAAAATACATGTTTTTGCTAACTTCCAGTTAAGACATATTAAATCCCATTTATTTTCATCTGCATTTGCAAAAATAACTGCATGAGAAGGCATTTGAGATGACATTGGTGGTAGAAGTGAAGTGCTCAGGAAACTAAATACTAATGAAACACTTCTACAGATCTCAGACATTTAGAAAAAACAATTATTTTAGTTTGCAGCATCTTTATGACTGAGTTTTCTGGAACTAAAATAGAATTTTAGTTGCCTTCCAAGAATGTTAAACATAAAGTTGATCAATTTAACTAGGAAACATGGGGCTTGAATCTCTCTTGTGAGCAGAAAAGTGAGTATGAACTTCTTTATTTGCATGCTTTCACAGTAACTGGCCAAGAAAACTACAATTTCTGTGCAAGTGTTAAGTGATTATAATCCCTCCTTGAACAATGAGCATTCCATTCTTTCTTCAGTATACTGAAATTCATGAAACAGTATATCACATCCATCTCAGAGGTTTTGTTAATTCTACTGCTGCAAATTCTTTGACATTCTAACACAGAGAAGGTAAATGATGAAAAGCATTTTTAGAGAATTCCAGCAAGAATGTTTTTACTTCACTATTTAACGTGTTACAAATCAAGATGCAATGCAGTTTGGTAAAAAAAAAAAAAAAAAAAAAAAAAAAAAAACAAACCACTAATTCTGATTTATGTAATTTTAATCTAAGCCCTATCTCTAAGTTTAATGTGTTTTGTTTAACTCAATCAGTAAATTGAGAATACAGGCCTAAATATGTTTTAAGGTCTCACTGAGTTGAGATTCTATGATGACAGTATAATAGATTGTTGATAATTACTTTTTGCAAGTGTATGTGCCACTTTTGTGCAAACTGTCACTTTTTAAACATACTATTAACAGAACAAGCTGTACTATATACCAAACCCCTGGGTATCAAGAGAACAGAGTTGTCATCTAGACTTTACCAGTAATGTGGTATCATACAGGTAGTTTCATCTCTTTTAATCTCATCTCCTCATCTTCAAAATTGAGGTTAGACTTTCTACGACCACTTAGTGTTATTTTCTGAAGATCAAATTAAAAAAGCACACATATGAATCTGCTTTGGAAACTTCAACATCATGCATAAGCATAATAAATAATAAATATTTCCTAGAAAGTTTCTTTGATGAACAATTTATTATGCCATTCTATAAATGGATATGTTCATGAATACATTACTTAAATCCACAGGGATTCAATTTTTTCAACCGTAAAATGGCAATGATGGCTTAGATCAGCAATTTTGGTAAAGTAATTTTTCATTGATAACAATATAGTTTTAATTTCTTAAAAATATTAGGTGGAACCATACATATACATTAGCAAAGAACAGATCAATTCTAACTTAAAGTGATCCAGGGATTTGACCACCCAACTTCCTGCTCATTTTATCCCATATCTTAGCTTCTAATCAACTTCTATATCTAAAGTGACTTTGGAGACCAAGCATTGTATCAATTATTTC
Organism: Dasyprocta punctata; assembly: GCA_004363535.1. NCBI lineage: Eukaryota > Metazoa > Chordata > Mammalia > Rodentia > Dasyproctidae > Dasyprocta > Dasyprocta punctata. Next base: position 34,625 of record RJWM01001255.1, read on the forward strand.
AAGGTTACAATTTGTTAATCTCTGTATTCCTTAGTATTCCATTACCCTTACCACCATTTACAATTATTACAGTCAACAACAACTATTACAGGATGACAATTTATGACATGTGCTACATTTATCAACAACTGCTAAAAAGGAAAAAAAAGTTAATTCTCCCTATTGTCATTGTGACTTCAGAAATTGCTAGCATATTTTTGGCATCCTTGCTTAATAATCTGCATCAGTTTTAACAAGCTATGTTAAAGAAGAACTTCCTTTCAAAATTACAATTAGTCATCATTTTGAGATTCATTGGTTTAATTAATTATAACACGGTATTAATGAGTCCAAAGCTATACACTTGAGTGACAAATATGCCAGTTAATTCTGTAGTAAAAATGCTTTGTTTCCATTCACACTAGGGCCTTTGCCATTAACCAAGCATCTAATGAATGTCTATTCTTTGATCATAAAGAAAATCTATTACTGCTACTAAAAAACGCAAGCTGAATTGTATGCATATGTGAAGTGTTTACCATTGTTAACAATAAATCTTTAGCCATAGTTCTAAACACATGATTTACTTAAAAGAACTTTCCCAAAGGAGGTAAAACTCAAGATTTTAACAATGAAAGCTTCATTTAACTAATAAATTTCAAGTCGCTCATCTCTTAAAGAAATATGTTTTCTACTCTTAAAATATTATGTGTTGTATTACAGCAAATATAAAATAAGACATTTTATAGGTTATTATTACTTTCTAAAGACTGATTAATTTGTATTTTCATGATGGAATTCCATTCACTTTAGTCTGTATATTATGATACCACTTTCTTCTCAGAGCAGATTGTAAATAAAAGCATAGAACTTCAATTGTAATACATCAAATTGTTTTGATTGCTTCTTATCTCTTGTCAATTAAAAATAGTAAAAATAGTAACTGGCCTGAAAAAAAATTTAAGGACTGAGTAATGCACTTTTTGCATGAAACATATTTACCAGTTCAAAGTGAAAAAAGTGTATTCCAAGAGTGTATTCTCATAGAACTGAAAAGATTAATTTTAGTTTTCTCTTTTGTATTCATTATGACATTCCATATCATTTGCTTTCTCAGTAATTTTATGTATCCCTTTAAAATAACATTATCTTAGAAGAAAAATGCCTTATGACCTAAAGTTCAAATTTGAACAAATAAGCCGGGTGTGATGGCACACTCCTTTAATCCCAGTACTCAGGAGGCTAAGGTAGGTGGAGCATTGTGAGTTCGAGGCCTGCTTGGGCTACAACGTGAGCAAGGCCAGTCTGAACCTTTATTTCAGAAAAAATAGGGCTGGGAGTTTGGCTCAGTGGCTTAAGCACCTGCTTGGCAGGTGTGAGGTTCTGAGTTCAACAAATTTGAACAAATACTAAAAATTTCCAAATTGACAGTTACTTATGGTAACATATTATACACTTTGATTTAATTAAAGGACTAATAGCTCTTCCACAAGTATATGCAAGGTTTTTTTTTTCTTTTAGTATCTGGTATAGATAGCAATCATATTGCAGTTGCCTGTGGAAACCACTAAAATATTTTCAAAATTAAAAATAGAAATTATCTTGTAGTTCTAAATTGTTCTCCTCAGAAAAGGCTCAAACTTATGACTTAAATTCCACTTTGAAAAGCAGTTTTTATTTCTTCTGGAATAATATAAAAAAGGAGTGAATTCTACTTTCAGGAACATGAAGCTTAAACACATAGGCTTTCTTTAAAAGAGTAAAAAATTACTATACCAAATTTGGTGTGAATAGTATATTTATTTATAGAAAAATTACAACTAATGGCATATAAAAGCTGACACGTATCACAAACATTATAGATTAAAAATATTTTTAATATTTTTAATATTAGAATAAACAAATATCGCAAGCAATATAGAATTCAAGACAATAGCATACTTTATTAGAAAACTGTTTGACACATCTCTATATATTTAGTGTCTGCCATTTGATTGCCTTTTCATGTGACAACAATTTTTTATTAGACTTGAGAAAGACCACTGTAATTGAGGATCTCTCAACCTTAAACTTCATTGGCTTCATGGTGAATCTGCTCTGAACACCCATGAAGTAGAATGTTATTTGAGGAATATGGTTTGAAAAATATCTCAGATACACAGTTCTTCAATCAATTTGTTTATGAATGAACAAATAAAATAACAAATGAATAAATAAATAATATACCTATGTTCTCTTCACTCCCACTTTTTTAAGTTAATTATTGCTGTAGTATCTAAAGAAGTATAAATTTGAAATGTTCTACTATAGTAAAATATTTGTGTCAGGTACTCCATCAGCAGATTTTATGTTCCTTATGTCATTTATTCTTCATGACAATTCTAAAAGTAATTTTCTCACTACATAGCTTTTTTAATTGGAAATCAAAGTGTTTAAACAACTTACCAAATGTTCTATAGCTAGGTTTACATAGAATCACAAGCTAGATTCAGGCTTTCTGGACTCATAGGTAATAAATAGCATAGCTTTTTCTGTTCCATTCATGCCATTGTATAAAAACACAGCCTCTTCCAAAAATACCTAATTGAATTAAAATTGTTGCATATCATAAACTTTAAAAAATAAGTGTAATATGCCAAAAAAGCAGTTGTAATGAATCTCTTGATGTGTGACTATGTATAGATATATTAATAAATTTTTTGGCATTTTCATATCCATAAATTGCTCGTCACACCCCCAGTTTTGAAATTGGCTCAGGTCTGCTTTGGACAGTTGCACAACCAGTGTTAATACTGTATAAGCATTTTTATGTTAGCATCATATAATATGCAGAGAAATTAACTTCATTGTGGTGGCACTAACAAAGTTCCATAATCAAAAATACTTTTACAACTGCTTTTTATATCATTTTTCTTATTGCTTCAAAAGAGTTCCCTAGTTGAATAAGTTCTATGCTTCTAGTAGACAGCCACAACACATATTTACATATTAAAAATATTAGGAGACCACTTCTAAATAAACCTATTTTCCACCATGGCATTACTCTAACCTCCTAAGCTTCAATTTGTTCCTTTGTTACTCTTAGAAAATCTTGTCCACAACATATACTCTTTACTGTTTTCACTCTTTCTACTTCCTCTTTTTCTTCCATACTTGCTGCTTCAACATGGGTGTGGAGAATTCAGATGAATTAGAGCAATAGAGTCTAGACACTAATTTTTGTTTTTCCACCATTTGATGAAAGCTAACAACTTTCTCTGTTTTTCCAGTCTATAGAAACAAAATTATTTTGAAGGCAATGGTGTCTTCAAATGTGGTGATTGTGGTTACTGTGGTTTTCAGTTTGTTTTTGCTGTTACTTTCATTTCCCCTCAACTTGTTGAAAAATTGGAAAAAAGTAGCAGGAAATAAATTGTAACTGTAAAAGAAATACAGTTGTGGTAAAAAAGATCCTTAAGGACTTTCTTCCTCCATACCCTGGGTTTACTTAATATTCATGTCTCACTTCTTTTCTCCTCTTCTTCCTATGGGACCTAATTCAGATGATTAGTTCTGACATGTACCTTGGAGACAAAATATAATCTTCCAATCTGTGAGTTTATTTTTATTTATTATTAGTTCAATAGAACTCTAAGACAAGTTAATTTGGTTAAGATTTTATTGGTCTATAATTTATGGTTTCTTGGTAGATCAAATCCAATGTAACAATAAGGTATTGTTTATCCAATGATTTTGATGGACTACACCGCATCTCATACCCAAGTATTTCTTCAAAGTATAAGAAACAGGTACTATTTTCAATGAAATTGTTTAATTATGGTAGTTTTTATAAATAGTGAAGCCAAAGAGATCTTTGAAGAACAGACTACGATATCATAAATTTAAAATTAAAAGTTAAGAGCTGGGAGTTTGGATCAGTGGCTTAAGTGCCTGTCTGGCAGGTGCGAGGCTGTGAGTTTGATCCCTGGTGCCACAAATAAGCTTAAGGTTAAAAGTTAATTTAGTTAAGACTTTATAGTAGCATTTAATTTTTCATGAGATGTTAGTTTCTAATGGTAGCTGACAAATATAGTTTAATATTCTTTAATAGTTTCATTATAGGAATCTAATTCTTCAGGTACTTAACTAACTTTGAAAATACACTTTTTATTGTCTGTGTCATTAATTGAGATATACTTCAAAGGTACAACACATAGTATATGTAAGTCTAATTCTGAAATATTGCATATAACCTTTGTAGAAATGCATTTGCACTTTTCCCCAAGGGATCTTTAAAAAAGTAAAAGTGGCAAATATTAATAATTCATAAGAGGTTTGAAAAGCTGTGCCACTCAACAAATTTATGACAATTTCACATTTTATGATACTTTATTTTCAATTTTTATTACCTGCTACATTCTCATGGATATTTTTGAAGAACAATTTATAAGTGATAGTGAAACTGTGGGTGTTAAGTAATTCAGTTGTACATATCGAGAACAAGCATCTTTGAAAACATATCATTACTTATTATGATGAATTATGTCAAGTCCAGTGCAGCTCTCTCAAATTCTTGCAGAGAAGGATGGTGAAGGATGGCGAAATAAAGGTAAAGGTCAGAATGCAGAAAGTTGAGGTCAAGTGGAGCCCTCTCTCTGGATAGGAGAAAAGGAATTGCTCAACAACCATACAGCATTTATTTATACATTCAGCAGGTTGGTGTCATGTGACACTTTTCTGCCTAGCAACCTGTTCTTTTGCATTGCCTTGGGTGTCTGGTGTTCTCTGAACTGTAGGAGCTTGTTCACGTGGCTTGCCTTGGGCACTCTTTGTTCTTAGGATCAGCCTTTCTCCAGTCCTGCACATGTGATCAATCTCCAGTCTCAGTCTCTCCCTACATCTCCCTCTTTTCTGTTTTGTAGTTACAAGTGACAGGTGGTCAGTTGAAGTTGGAGGAGCTGTGTTTGAAGGACTCTGCAGAAGACCTTCTCACCACTGAACACTTTCCATTCCAAGTGAACTTATTCATTTAGCCTGGAGATTCACAGTATAAGAATTTCAGGTCCTTGCATCCAGCAATCTACATATCAAAAAGTTATCTAAAATAGGAACAGTGGTATGGCAAACTACATTTGTGGTTTCACTTTATTTAGAAGTCACTCAAAAAAGAACAACTATTAAAAATTCAAGAGACCTTTCTTTTTGCATGAAAGTAAAATGAATGGCCTTTATCTACCTATTATGACATGTAGTCCAAAGAAAATAGTCTAGACCAACTGCATGTTGGTAATTGAGAAAAATCCTGGGTATTTATATATTTAATCCTTAGAAAACTGAAGTTAGGATAAGTTTTACTAATAATGAAATAAGCCAGGTGTGGTGGTGCACACTGTAAGCCCAGCACTTGGGTGACTGAGACAGGAGAATCACTGTAATTTTGAGGCCAGTCTGGGCTCTATAGTGAGTTCAAGGCCTACCTGATCTATGTAGTGAGGCCCTGTCTTAAAAAAAGAATAAAACAACTAATGATGATATAAAAACTGTTTAATCTTAAATGAAAAATAAAAATGTTATGTGATTATCTAAATGTAACTCTAATAATTTTAAGTGGAATGTCTAGAGTAGTCCAACAATATTAATTAGTTCATAGTTTTTTTTTACTAAATCACAGCCATCACTGTTAAATACAATTTTTCTATACATTGTAGTAAAAATCTTATTGCATTTGTTATAACAGAAAATAGAACTGATTTCACAAGCTACACAAAAATGAAATTAATTAGTATGTAGTCATATCTTAGAAAAGAGGCTTAGAACATATTGAAAGACGTTCAAATAGTATGGGGTTAGTCTGAGACCTTCAAAAAATGTGTGCTTCATCAATTTCAATATACTGTTTTGGAAATATGTGATAATTTCTACATATGTATGTGTATTTCCTAAATGTAAAGCAGCAGCTGTTACCTACTTCCTAAACAGATAACTAGATAGAAATTTAAGTAGAGTGCAAAAACTCATTCGAAATGTTAAAAGGAACAACAGTAACAAATAAAAATTATGTTCTCAACATACAAAACCTCTTGGAATCTTTCATTTCACCAAGTAACGTTTGGATTACTTAATCCAAAACTTGTTCTCAGGAAACAAAGAACCTGTAACTAGCATTCTGATCTTTCTTTCTTTCTTTCTACTGTTTTTTGTTTGTTTGTTTCTTTGTTTTGTTTTGTTTTGTTTTCGGCACCAGGGATTGAATTCACAACCTCAGGCCTGTCATGCAGGCACTTAAGGAGCTGAGCCAAACTCCCAGCCCTAGTTTTTTGAGACAGGGTTGCACTATATAGTTCAGGCCGGCGTCACTCATGTTGTTGCCCAAACCGGCCATGAACTCACAGCACTCCACCTACCTCAGCCCCCTGAGTGCTGGGATTAAAGGTGTGTGCCACCACGCCTGGCTTCTTTCTACTGTTTAAGAGACACAATAATCTTCCGTATTAATGTGATGTCGTCAAAATACAGCAAATAATACACAGATGGAAGGCAACATCATACAGTTTGCAACTACTCTTCCTGTAGAAAAATAAGAGTACAGTAGGAGAAACACATTCTTTAGTAGGAAACAGCAACCTCGAGGGTACTACCATATAGTCTTACTGATTTAACTGCATTAATCAGAGGTCAGTGCTTCAGCATACTTCAACAATATATTGAAGGCTATAATTCCCAATTTCCTGTGGGGGGAAAATAACTCAGCTACAGTTTCTGCCTACTGCAACTATGAAACTGTTCAAGTTTAGAAGAAAAAGAATTTTCCAGGCTGGCCTTGAACTCACTTTGTAGTTCCAGCTGGCCTTGGACTCCTGGTGATCTTCCTGTGGTGATCCTCCTCCCTCAGCCTCCTTGGTGCTGAGATTACAGGCATGCGCCACTGCGCCCAGATAGGAGGAAAAGAATCTTACATGACCCAATTACAAAGCAATTATCCTTCCACTAGTTAATTGCAGAGGTTACTGAGATAATCCAGAACTCCTAATCTTTCTGCCTTGGGCATTTCCGCCCTTTCTTGGGTATTTTTTTTTCCTTCATCTTCCTTCTTTTCTTGAGCTTTTGAAAAGTTTTTCTCAGAGCAAGTTGCTAATTCAAACTTTTCCCAATTATCTGCCCAAGCACTATAGCAAGCTTCTAATATGTTATTATTTTAATGCTTTGAAGCTAGTCCTAGAAAAAACAAACAAACAAACAAAAAAAAAAAAGAAAAGAAACAGAAAAGCACCTTACCAGTCATGTCCAGGAAATGGAGAAGTGTTAGTTTCCTTTTACAGGAATGCCCTTTTCAAATTGTTACAATCTGTATCAGTACAGAGAAGGAAGTGTGCCAGAATACTGTACAGTACTTTATTTGTCCTTGTAAATTTTCAACAATAGCACCCTTTAGTGTCTCCAGTTGAGTGATACATTTGATCACCATCTAGGTACCAAAAACTGCATTTAAATATATTGAGAACATATTGGTCTGCGTCTACCAGTTTCTCCCATTTTTACATTTTTAGTTTCATCACAAATTAATTTGCCTTGTCTGTGCCTGTACCAGTAGCAAACTTATTTTTCTTTGTGAATTGAATACCTTACATTTAATTGGTAGATATCTACCAATTAAATGTAAAAGTATCTGAGCAAATGAAAATAAAAATGTTCAGAACTAAAGTTTAAATTTTGAAAACACTTGCATAATTTTTATGTTACAATATCACCTTTTCCCTTACCAAGTCACATGTATGTTGTTTTGTTTTGTTTTGTTTTGCTTGAGGCAAGTCTCACTATGTAGTCTAGGCTAACCTTAAATTCATTGTGTAGCCAAGGCTGTTCTTGAACTCACAGTGATTCTCCTGCCTCACCCTCCCAGGTACTGGAATTACAGGCATAAGCCACCACACCTGGCTCACATGTATGTTTTAGAGGGAAAAGTAGAATCATTTTACTAGGGATTAAAACAAAAAAGAAATGAATTCTTAACTAAGGATTTTCCTTCCGGCAGACCTTATCCCATTAAGTTTCTTGCAATCTTTTAATTTTATGTAACATCTTTACTTCAGAAGTCTTGAAGAGTATTGTCCTTATGTCTAGATGTCCTCCCAAAGCCTCATGCGGCCATAGGTAGAACTTTTTTGGATGCCTGGGTCTAGAGTGTGTTATGCTAAAATTAAGGTTGTAATATCAGGATTGATTCAAGATGTGACGGTAAAATTAATGATATCACACTCTGGGTGTGAGTGCTACCCACTCTAAGGGTAGGTAGCCTGGGTAAAGTGTAAAGGACAGAGAGAGTGTTGCTGACATAGCCTGCTGCTTTGCCGCCTTTTGCTGCCGTGAATTGTTTCTCCTCTGTGATGCCCCTCTGCCATACCATCCTAACTTGGCAGCAGCCGATTATGGACTGAAACCTCTACAAACTGTTTACCAAAATAAACCTTTACTCCTTTAACTTTGGGTGTTAGGTATTTTGTCTCAGCAACAAGAAAAGTAGCTAAGACAGACAGTGACATTCTTTATTATTGTCAAGCACTGTGCTAAGCATTTTAGGATCATTATTTTATTTGAATATCATTTCAATATATTCAGGTAGATATGGTTATTAGCCTCATTTTTAGATGAAGAAATCAAAGTTTTTGTAGGGTAGTTTTGCCCTCAAAATATATAGTGCAGCTTACATATGTAGCTTTAAGTTTTCCAGAAGCACATTAAAAATGCTGAAAAGAAACATGTGAAATTAACTAGAATAATATATGTAACCAATTGCTCAAATTTGTATTGGCTCATGTCATTGGTATATAATATTAATGACATTTTATATAAGTACGCATATATGTATATTCATGTACTATGTCTTTAGAATAGGATTTGAATTTTATACTCCCAGTACGATTCGATTTGGGTGATCTCAATAACTAGAGTGTTAGTTCTTACCTTATTGAACAGTACAAGTATAAAAGTAAATTTGTCTGAAAACACCCAGCTAGAAAGTGGAAGAACTAGGGCTCCAAATTTGATCTAAAACCAAATCTTTTTTCTTAATTATTGAGTATCACTGTCTCCTACTAATTGCAATCTTTGTTGATGGCTTAATATTATTCATCCAAAATATGGACAATGCACTTTATCCAGTCCTACCTGCTTTCCCAATAGCAAAGATATTCTATTGATTATAGCATTTATGCACAAATTATAGTTGAATTTGCCATGTACAACTCAAAATGAATGAAATTTGTTATAACTGTCATATGATATAAAAAATAGTTGTCCATCTGCATAAACTGCATTTTCTCTCTACACAGAGACTGCATAGCAAAGAAAATCACAGTCAAATGCAGATTTCTTGATAAGGGGTGTTTCAATGTAAGGGCAATTGAAACAACACATTATCTGACCTGTTTCATCAATTTTGTATCAAAGGTAATTTTTCCAGGGAGATGAAATTCACACAAATAGGCAATGCCAATTCTCCATATTGTGTCTTCCTTTATTAGACACCATGTTTGATCAATCAGACTTCAGATTAACACATTACTTTTCAGTTTTAATCAATTCTGATAAACTTCAGTCACTGAAGTTTCTAGAAACCTCTTCTTTGATCCATTATATAGCCATATAATGGCTTTATCACTTAACCTTGAAATTAGGCATATTTCAATATTTATGGGCATATTTACTACCATAATTTCATTTTTATGATCATAGCAGAACCGTGGTTAAGGCTCCTAATATCAACACTGAAAAACTCAAAATGTAATAAATATCACAATTCCTTCATGTGATCTGTTTCAAAAAAACAGATTGCCACAGTGACGTTTTAAATTTTCAGGGCTTTAGTTAATTCAATTTTTGATAGAATGTACATTGTACAAAGATTTATCCACAAAATCTAAAGACCACATGTTAAGGGATAGCAAAATAGACTGAAAATAGCAAGATTTTGTGTTTTCCAATTCTATATTTTATAGCTATAAAACTTTTTACCTAGTTTCTATTTACTTGTTTGTTAAAAACAGACAGACCTAATAATATCTTCTCATAGCATGTTTTTAAGGATTAGTAAGACAATTTATATAATACAGATGGTGCATAAATGCATTTCATAAAGGAAAATCTTTCTCTCTAGGCAGAGCAGATTGCTCATCAATCCTTTAAGAGTTAGAAAAAGCTTTTGTCAGCTATCTTGGCCTTTGGTTATTGCACTGTGCATTGGTACTACCAACAGACAGAACATGAGAGAAAAGAAAATGGGAAATTTCTTTTCATTATTTTCAGATGTGTCCGTCAGTCTCTTTAACAAAATAAATTTCTCAGATGATTTTTTTCTACTCAGTTGAACTTAAATTCCAGTACAGTTCTAGTCTATAAGTAATGTGTCTACTTTACAAAGATAGTTTTCTGTTGGACAATACACATAAAACTAGACTTTGTGCTCTATACTGTAGAAGAATTCAAATTAACTATAAAGCACCCATGCCCATGTAACTGAATTTAGGAGTTATTCATGCTGAATAAAAATCTAGAGTCTGTACTGTTTAGCTCCATAACCGTGTAATTATCTATTCTCCATGAAATTCAGCTTCTGAAATTGCAAAATGGACACAATAATGTTAACTTCATAAGCCTTCATAATTGTAATTTAAAATCTTTAGAACAGACACTGAATAGTTGTCTCCTCCTCAGGTTGAGATGGAAATTTTAATAAACCAATTAATTAGTATCTAATTGATAATTGATAATTATTAGTGCTTTGAAAGCACTCCTATTAAATGACTTTGAAACACTGACCTAAATCAGTCAGTGATTATTTTCACTGAGTTCCTACCATCTCTTATGATAGAGCATCATTCAACAGTGCAAACTCCAAGAGACAGAGCAGTAACCACTTGACAGCTTCTGATTTCATCTCACAGTAAGAGGACGAAGGCTGTACTACAGAGTATGAACAATGGAGACAGAATTACAAGGAAAATAAAATGTAATGGTAAGGTATCCACCTAGACGTTTTTGAATAAATAATTCCCTTATGTTTTCTTTCATATTGATGCACTTCTCCCAGTTTCTCCCAATGGTGGTTTTAGTTATAAAAATCCAAGTTAAAAATCAAAAGCAAAAGCAAAAACAAAACAAAGCAAAACGAACAAAAAGGGATGTGAGGAATAGTTAAATCAAGTTTTTAACATTTAAAAATATCAGAAATTGGAAAGGAAGCAGATAAGAAAATTGAAGACACAGGAAAAAAAGTCATTAAAATTGTCCTTTAATTTAAAAAAAAACTTTCAGTAAAAAAGCAGTTAGAAAAAAAACTCATACTGATTAATAAAACGTTTCTTTCTTATTATTGTGCCCCTCTGCAGTTGCCATCCCACACTCCATTCAGCAAACAAAACTTTAAAAACTGGTTACTTTGCTCTTGGCACCAGTTATAATCTACTTTTGGACCTTTCAGCACAGGACAGACTCCTTTCCTTTGAAAGTCAAAACACAGTACCAGAAAGAAAGTTACTCCAAGGGTTAAACATAGACTATGGATTATTCGCCTAAAACCACACACAAGAGTAATTTACAGAGTTCACCTGGTTCTTTGGCCTCTGGGTAAATCGTTTTTAATCCCTTGCCAGAAAAGGAGAATTGATCCCTGCTTCTTTGTACTCAGAACACATCTGGGCCAGAAAGCAGTCACAAGGTCTCTTAGTTGCTTTAGTGGTCCTATGAGCCATAGCAACCCTATGCCTGAGCTGGGGTGTCGCTGACTAGGCAACTGGAGTGTGCTGATAAACACTGGTCTTGTGGCTTCGGTGGGGCTTCCTCCTTTTTCTGCTTCCTTTCCTGTCTTGTAAACGCGCTGTCCATGCCCATGATGATGACCACTCCCCAGCAGCGATGCAGCCAGAACCTTGCTAAAAGCAGGACACTGGAATCCACCTCCTGAAGCTGACACTCCGCCACCACACCTGCATCACACCGGGACGCTGAGTAGGGCAAAACAACCCAGGCACCATTCTGGCTCACAGTACAGTATGATACATTGTAGAAACAGTCTCTTGGCTAAAAGTGCCCCAGACTTGCCTCTACTTCCACTAGTCTATCTTAAGTATCCTTTGTATGAGAAAATGATACTGCTTTTTGAGTGCTTGTTCTCTTGCTGGAATCAGGACAGCCAGGTGAATATCGAGAAAAGTGTACAGAACAAGAATAATAAAACTTCTGTAAAATAAAGTAAATGAGCGAAACTTAAAGGATAGGCTAACAGAACAACGAGCCGCAGACCTGGGGCAGCAATGTATGCCATCATTTTCATCGCTCGGAGTTGCAGGCAACATGAAAGCGTGAGTTGTCCCAGGCAGCGTGCAAGTGTGCAAGTGTGCAGACAGCAAGAATTCAGCCGCCGGCTCCAGGCAGTGACCAGTAATTTGCTAAGTTAACCACCATGCCCTCCCTCCTTCTCCCGGTCGATTCTCAGTTGGAAGGGAGAGCCCGCCTCCCGAGCGGAGGGGTAGTGAAGAGTGCAAGTAGTTGGGGTCAAAGAAGGGTACCCAGCAGGCGATGCGGCATCGTCCCCTCCTAGCAGGCGGCAGGAACACTGATTCACTTCTCACCCTCCCTTCTACTCGCTCGCCCCCCTGCCTTCCCCCTTCTCCCCCTCAGTCTGGCCCCTCCCCGTCTCCATTTAAAAAGGTCTGCTCCGCGCAGTCCGCGAACTGTCAGGGTGGGAGGAGCAGTGAGCCATAGCTGCACGCCGGGGGCCGGTGCGGCACGGCAGAAGGCAAGCCGGAGTGGGCAGAGCGGTAGTAGCAGCGGCTACCGAGGCAACACAGGCGGCACAGGCAGCTCAGACAGCCTCAGCGGCCTCAACAGCCTCTGAAACAGTCTCTGCGACTTCAGCTGCTCCGCGGACTTGGAGCTGTGGCGCAGAGCCCGCTACAGTAATCGCTGTCTCAAAAGAGAGGGTGGAAGCCTCTTTTTTCTTACGTTTACCTCTTCGTCTTGCTCAAAAGGTGTCGTAGACTAGGTAAGTATCTGGTCCGGGAGCCAGAATAGACTGCGGCGAGGGAGGCGTGACAGGTCCCGACGTCAGTGCGCGGAGATTGCGAGGTGCCTGCACTTGGGGTCCGTACTATGACCACAGAGGAGTTTTAAAGATGCTTCTGGTGTCCTTCCTTCCCTTTCCTTCTTCTCTTCCCTAGAGGTAAGAGAAAGAGCAGACCCTTGGTGTGAGCACAGAAAGACTATCCTTTTGGCACTGCCACCAATCGGTTTGGTTACTTTGCGAAAATTCACTTTTGTCAAGAAAGTGTCCGCGAATGAATCTCCCCTACATTGGTTATGCAAAAATGTTTTTCACCTTAACGCATAAACAGTCAGCTTCAGCAATGATGAAAGAAATTCTAAGATGTGGGCAGATGCAGATAAAAGGACACGCCTTAGACTCCTGGGATGGCCTGCCTGGTGGAGGTTTCGAATTGAGGGGCAATAGACAGAGCTGAGAATCCAACCTCTTACCTTTTGCTGCCTCCCTGCTGAGAGCCTCTCTTTGGTGCTCCAGTTTGGATCCTTGATAGGCCGGATTTAATACTTGGGGGGCTGGAGCACTGGCACAAAGCAAAGGAGAACCCAACCAGTGCCTTGTAGGGTGCTCCCAAGAAGCTCCTCCTGATACTGGACTTCTTGCCTTTCCTGCCCTTCCCGCCCTATTTACGGGCTGTGCTTAAGCAGCCCACGCTGGGTATGGAGATAGGTGTGGAAAATTCTACCTTTTTTTTTTTTTTTAATTTTAAAGGCAACTTCTCATAATCGAGAAGCCAAAAAAAAAAAAAAAAACCGGTATCCTTTTCTCATTTTAAAAATGACTTTCTAAGAGTGTAGCCCAATGTAAAAGGGTTTCTCATTCTTTAAAGAAATAACGTGCAATCCCTTAGCAAATAAATAAATAAATAAATAAAAATTTAAAAATCCACCTATCCCCTAAACACTTGGCGCTAAGACCCTAAAACAAGTTCATCTTTCTATGAAGGAATTATTTTCCTAAAGCGTGTGTAGTAAAACGGCTTCTTTTCATGAAATGTCTGTTAATGTGCGCGTCATTGGAAAAGGTGATTTAAAAAAGCCTGCAAATCAGGACATTTCTTTACAGACTTTAGTAGAGCAGAGAGAATGTGGGCCTTGGGTTAGAGACAGGACTTACACATTTGTGTTTAATCAGTCGTAAATTTACTCTTTCCTTGTGTGGTCCCTAATGCCAAGCGGTTGCTCTTTTATCTTCCCAAGGAAGGAATTTTAGAGGTTAACTGAGCACGTTCCCTTTGCTTCCAGAATGACTTATTACGGGCTCCGCTGTTTTGTTCTCCTTTGTGGCTGGCAGTGTGGGTGGCTGAGATGGGTGTGTGAATTGCGTGTGCGCGAGCAAGCCTGAGGGCGGGTCCTAGCCCGTGAGAGCAGGGTGCCCTTCCAAAAGGTTGTCTCCTATCTGGGAATCCAAACTTGCGCCACGGAGGCAAGTAGTTGGGAGAGAAGAGGGGATAGGACAAAGGAAGACGTAAAAGTGAGCCGCCACAGCAACAAACGAAATAAAAAAAGTGTTCTTTCTTGTGTGGAAATAGGATTAAAATTTAGCTTAGGAGACATAGTACGTCTACACAAATTACATTGTGTGGGAAGAAAAAGTGATTGAAAATCGGGGTAGAAGGAAAAGGGGGCAAAAAATGGAGTTGGAGCAATGCTGTTGGAGGAGCAGCGTGCGTGACCCTAGCTAGCGCTACAACTAGGAAACAACCTGAGGAGCTGGGATTCGGAACACTGAGCACCACATCAGATAAGGTGGCAGCGCTTTGTGACTGAAAGAAAACGTCTTCCTCCATGGAAAGTAAGACAGGAGTGACTCAAGAAAAAGAGGGGGGCGGGGCGGGGTGTTGGTAAGGATCGTCGCAACTTGGTAGAAACCAGCTGGAATTCCACTTGTAATCTTATTTGACAAATTCTCTAAATCGCGGCGGGAAATAGTCTCAGGACTGTTCTCTCCAGTGTGTGTGTGTGTGTGTGTGTGTGTGTGTGTGTGTGTGTGTAGGGGCATTTGAAAGCAATCCGAAATAATAGTACATGTATATGTCCCCTTTCTTGTCTTTGTCTGATTCATCGGAGGCAGCGTGGACTGTGAGGGTGCTTTTGACGAAACAACTGAGAGATAGACGGGATCTGGTCTAAAGATACCTTTCTTTCTCTGCTAAATTAAGTACTGCTGCGTGAAGCTCCACGCTCTGAGTCCCGCCACCGCTCCCTGGGCTCCGGGCTTTCCAAGCTGTGAGAAGAGCACCCTCCAGGGATTCCCGAGATCCTTGTTCTCTCGTTGCCTTCTCTTGCGCAGCCCCTCCTTCTGGCGATGATGTCAACCCCCTAGAGGCTCCGCATAAGGAGAGTTGGTCGGGTGGTGGAGTCCCGGCCGGGAGCTCGCGCTGCTCAGCTCTGCGCCCGGTTCTTCCATATCCTTGATTCCTTAGATTCCTTCAGGGCTTCAGCACGTCGTCCTTGGTTCCAGCTCCCTTGTTCCCCACTGGCGCATAGAGGCGCTGGAAGCTGAAGTCAACACTACTTGCTGAGCCATGGTGGATTTTTGAACACTAGGATCAAACTCAGATTTGGAGTTTTCCCCTACCCTTTTCCTCTTTATCCCCGAGCTCTGTCCTATGGCCTATTTTAAGCTCCCACCTTCACTGTCCATAATACATTTACTTATTTAGCAGCATTTTAGAGGGCAAGTTTTTTTTCCCACTCAATAATAGTCACAAGTGCTAAGTTTCCTCTGTCCCCCGCCCCTGTCCTGGATAAGGAAGAAGCATGCATAGCCCGTGGCTTCTGTAAAATTTTTGGTATTCTAGTCTTCGACATAACAAGCTCCCTAGAAGGTGCTGAAGATTCTCTCCAAAAGAAATGCTGTGGTGCTGGTAGTGGTAGCGACAATCAAAAGCTTAGGCACTGGACTGGGAATTCCCTGAACTGTAAGAAGGGAGAGGAAATTGACAGTCTAAGAGACAAAGGTTCCACCTGCTGCTGCCCCTGGGAAGAGGCCACAGTGACCTCTATTAGAAGTCTGAGCACTCATTTCCAGAGATCTGTGCGCCAAATCGAGAAGATTTTGAAATAGGGTTTTATGAGAGGGAAGCCAACTGGGCACCCCTTCTGAGTTTGCTCCTGTCATTATAAAGAGCAATTCTCCAATTTCTCGAATTTCACACTAATTTATTTTTCCTGATTGTAGGTAACTCATTGTTTAGTTTTTTGTTTGTTTGTTTGTTTGTTGTTGCATTTTTTTCCCAGTACCGGTTACTAAACTCACAACCTCGTGCCTGCCAGGTAGGCGCTTAAGCTACTGAGTCAAATTCCCGGCCCATTTATTTATTTTGAGGCAGGGTCGCACTATGTAGTTCAGGCAAGTTTTGTTCACGTTGTAGCCCAAGCTGGCCTTGAACTCAAAACGCTCCACCTAGCTCAGCCTCCCTGAGTGCTGGGATTAAAGGTGTATGCCACCATGCCCGACTACCCATTATTTAGTTCTGGGCAAAAGGCTGCACGGTACAGTTGGAGAAGTTTGCACCCACCAAGAGGGAAGGAATGAAGGCAGGACATGTGCAGGCAAATGGAGTCTCAAGCTGAATTATGTTCCTAAGGAAATTACAATCTAGAGGGATGGCAACATATTAAGTCACTAATGTTTTTTGATTTGGAGACAGGTGGGAAATTGGCAAAAGTAGTAGTAGCTAAGAATAATTCTTCCCTTCCTTAAATGTCGGGTTCCCCCTCCACACACACGTCTTTTCCTTTTTCCCTACAATGGAAAGTTTCCCTTACATAGTGTATTGCTGGCAACAAACTTAAAAGTCGCTATAATTTTAAATACAAGAATAGAAAAGAAAGTCAGACCACACTCATTTTCTAAAACTCAAATCATTTGCTAAACGTTGAAAAGAGCCTCCCCTTCCCCTTAACACCTGAAGAGTATTCTGATGGATACCCAAGTAATGTTGGGTTTTTGTAGATGGATCCCCTGGCAGAAGAGGTAGCAGGTTTCACATGATTCTTTCTCTTGATATTCAAAACTTTATGTTTGCAAGATAAGCATTTCTGACAGAGAACTTTCAGACTACTTGTAGTAGGAAGAAATCTGGTAAAAGATTCAGAAAACATTTTTTTTTTCCTTTTCTCAACATGAATTGTCCACAACAGCCTGCAGTCAGGATTTATAAGATTTTTGCAGGAGCCAGAGGAGGCAGATCAACAGAGACTTTAGAAGCCACTGGCTTTGAGCCACATTGACAAAACATGCAAGGCTGCCAGGTTTTATACCAATGGGAAAAGAAATCATTCAGAGGATGAATATTTGAGAGTTAATTCCAATAATCTGATCTCACATATTTCAAAGGAGGTGTCATATGTTTATTCACTCAGGAATCAACAAATACTAATTAGTCATCTACTGTGCGAAACCATGTGTTAAGTTCCAGAAAGACCTTACAAAATGGATTATGAAAAAACAAAACTTGGGCCTCTTAGAAAATTAGGATAGCATTGATAAATGCTCTGAGCATAATGGAGGGAGGGATTAATTTTGCTAAGAAGTTTATAAAAAAGGTGTAAAATTTTAGAAAATAACCATTCCTGATCAGTGACTCCCTGGGAATTTTGGATGCAAGTTAAATAAAAGAGTGGGGCTTGATGGTTTGCATTGAATTCAGAGGTATGTGTGCTTTGTAGACTCAGGGCACTTTTGAAGATTTTTCAAGTAGATATGTTAACAACAAAGCAGTGGGAATGTTTCACAGTAGGTGACACAATTGAAATAGTGTTGTTTGTCTTTGACTGAATACATTGATACATCAGTACAGAGAGCGGATGCCAATAAAAAGATATTGTAACACCTGGAAAACAAGTTAAATGAAGAGGGTGGAAAATCAGAACTAAAAAAGAAAGAAATGATACTCTGTGGAACAAAATTTCTTTTTACTAATTATTGTCATTGTACTTAAATCATCTTACACATTGAGCTTGCCCAGCCCAGGTTTCATATTCCCCATCTTCCACCAAAAGTGTAAACACTTTTTTTCTCCTGGATTCTGGCACTCCTTCAGCCACTTACAAGCATACTTAACCCCTCCAACTCCATTTCCTAAGTGCATACTTACATCATGTTTGCATCCTACATCATCTCTCCTACCCACTTCAACTTTCTCACTATCACCAATTTAGAGTCCCATAATCTTCATTTCTTCTTCCTCTAAACACTAGCAATCAGTTCTTTCTTAATTTCCTTTTGCTTTTTGTCTTAAGTCTTCCCTTACCCATTCTAACCTTCATTAATTGCCCTATTAATTCATCCATTTTTTATCTGGTTTATGGTCTCCCCTCTACTAACCACCTTAGACTCTCCTCTCAAAGAAACTTTAGACAAATAAAAAAGCAATCTTTACTTCAAATTTGCTCACAGATTTTTTTGAAGTTTCTTGATCAACAAATTTTCTTCTGTCTTTTGCTGTTTTTTTATTTAAAACAAGTTTTTTAGTTGAATTACTCTAATTTGTTATGCTTTTATTATGCTTCAAAATGACCATTTTTCTTTGGTTGTGACTAGGGGTTCAAATATTGTACCTTTAGTGGTAATCTCAAATTTTATGATTTTTTCCCTCACATTCCTGACACTGTTTCCCTGCATCTCATGCTATCTGATGTGTTCTCACTATGGGTCATTTTGAGAGCCCCCCATCCCACCCCTGCTACACACAGATCCTTCTACCTGCCCACATACAACATTTTAAGGCTTCTATCAATGTGTGTTTGTACCAACACACATGGCAATTTCTATGTCTTCAGAGACAAAGGAACCACTTTTACCAAAACTGCTTTCTTAGAAAGCTATTTTTCTGGCTGTGTGTAGAAGAGGCAATTTTCAATCTTTTCTCCATTGAGGTCATTGGGATTTGAGTAAAAAGTAAGAGCATGCCATAAAAATAGATGCTGTTTATTCATCAAAGATGAGAATTTTACTCTTGGGAAAAGTAAAATATATATTTAAATGGATTGACTTTATAACTTCCAAATTAAATGCCATTGTCTGAGCAGAGACATAGTAGCTGAATATTTTTTGATTATTCAGTATGCAAAATGAAAACTAGATAAGATGTATTAGTAATTTAGACCACCTTGTAATGTTCGAATTAATCTAATCTTGAAGATGGTATTATTTTTCCATAGCAGTTCTTCCCAAATGCTTTGTCCCTGAAATATGGTCTTTTCTTAAAAGAAAACATCAATTTGCCAGTGTGCCACAGTGTCTTCTGATTTTGTCCTAGTGTAACATTAATTGTAAAGCACAAGTTTATAAAGAAATCAAGCTATTTTTCAGGTGAGAAGTGTTTTTTGACATTCAGTTACATCTATGGAAAGACTACCTTCACATTATCCAATAGTTTAAAAAATGGAGGAGTCCTTTTTAATTACTGTTTTAAATTAGAAGAATGACTTGCAGAAATTAAAGAAGTTTCTATATATTTTGTAGTCTAAAATCCCCAACTATTCAAGGATTTAAACTGCCCTTTTAATTCTCTCTTATATAGTTATTACCAGTTCAAATCTGAAAGAATGATTTAGTCAACCCAGTCTACTCATTTTGAAGAATGAGATTTGCATAAACAAAACCTGCAAAGAAAGAAGAAATCCTAGAAAAGGATATTTCTGTTCAATAAAAACTGTTTTAATAGTGTCATATCTTTTAACAGCAATAATAAAGTTAATTTGTTAATAGATTTTAATTAAAAAGAAAATTATTTTAAGATATTTAAATTAGAATGAAAACTGAGATTTTAAATGATTTTACAATTTAGTCACCATCATCATTTAAAATGAAAGTCAAACATTGTTTTATGCCACACTTTCATTTTGATTAATTTTTCTAGTTAATGTTTCAATATATATAGTATTCTATATTTTCAAATCATTTAGTAAGTAATTATATTATTGTAGTCTCATAAAAACTTTGAGAAGGAAAGGAAGGCATGGTATTCTTTATATAAGTAGAGACCCTGAAGTTCAGGCAAGTGTACTTAGCTATGGCTAACCAGTTAATAAGAAAGGAAACCTTAAACAGAATTGCTGGTGTTCAGTCTCCAAAACAAGGTTTTTCCCAAAAAGTCTTTTTCATTTCTTGGAGTATATTTTATCAGTTCTGAATAAAAAAAAAAGTATACACCTTGAATGTCAAATCTAAAAAACTCTCAAAATTGAGTATAATCAAGTACATTAAAATAACTTTCTCAGTTGATTGTCTACTTGCATTATATTTTCTTACTTAGTGTTTTTGTGCACAGATCATATAAAATTTTGATGAAATAACAGAACTAAACTTTGTGCCTATAATCTCAGATACCTTTGTGGCTGAGGCAAGTGGATTGCAAGCTACCTTAGGCAACTTCATGAGATGTAACTTGAAAATAAGAAGTAAAAAGACAAAGGAAGTAGCTCAGAGGTAGGGTGACCATGAGTTAAATCGGTCCCCAGTACAAAAAAAATAGGTCATTAAAATGTTAACACTACCCAATCACCAAAAACATTCATACTTTCTTTTCATTTTATTTAGAATAATTAAGATTATGATCCATTATAATATCACTCCATAGAATTTGAGTTTACTTAATTTGGCAAATATTTAGTGCTATGTATTAATTCATATTTGTTTACAACATCTGTATATTTATGTACAATTTGTTTCAAGGCATGTTGGCCAGTTATTTGAAAGTAATGGTGTTCTTCTGACATGATTTCTTGAAGAAACATGAATTTAGTAATCAATTGCATGTAGGTTTATATCATATCAGTTAAAAGGATATTAGGATTTGAATGTGCAAATCATCATTGTCTTAAAGATTATAAACTATTTCCTGTGGTTTACAGAATAATTGGTGAGAGCAGAAAGTTTATTTAAAGTGCATGAACATTAAGCAATTTATTATTTTTATTTTATTAATTCTAGAAAGTGAGTGGCCTTGAGCAAATGATTTTATTTCCCTGGACTAGTTTCCTTCAAAAGTAAATGAAGGAGTTTCTGGTTATTTCAGGACTCTTTCGAAAGGGGGAAAATTGTGATGATTTACAACACGCAATATATACAGTGTATTTTTCCTTGTCCCTTGTCTCTGCAGGCATTACCACCATCACTGTATTGATCTATAACCCATTAATGACTAAAAACCTATGGCTTATTCTGCATTCAATGCTTTAGATTTGGGGAGGTTGGATAGAGCTGTGAAGGATGGGCCTCAAAGAAATTTTAGAAAATGACTTCTTGAGGAGCTAACATTCTGATAATGCAGGAACAATGAACAGCAAGGTATACTGAATTGAACTGAACAGTCATACTAAATTGAATAGTCATTTAAATTGAATTGAATAGTCTTTTCAATCAAAAAGTCATATTAAACTGAATTCAACAATTATTGCTGCTTTTCATTCTACATTGTAGTACACCAAATGTACTGCAAGTATCAAAGACTTTAAAAGTCTAAGGAACCAGAAAGTTCACTGAGGCCAAAATCTTCAGTTTACAGATATGAAAACTAAAGCTCTGAGACTTGAAATGAGTGCCTCATGTTTTATGTAAGGTAATGGGGATATATTAGTTTCCAGCATGTTCTGTACTTTCCAACTTGCTCGGAATTCCAAAATGCCGTGATGTATGATGCTTAATTTGGATAAATATAATTTTGTATCTTACTAGAAAGTTAAGTTTATCTTAAGTGTATACAAACATTGTTTATTTCTTTGGCTTTATTTTTATTTTTTATATTTTTGTACCAGGGATCGAACTCACAACCTCGCACCTGCCAGGCAGGTGCTTATGCCAATGAACTAAATCCCCAGCCCTGTTTTTTGAGACAGGGTCTCACTATGCAGTTCACACTGGCCTTGAACTCACTTTGTAGCCCATGCTGGACTCAAACTCACAACAATCCTCCTGCCTCAGCCTCCGGAGTGCTGGGATTAAAGGTGTGTGCCACTAAGCCTGGCTTATTTTTATTTATTTATTTTGGTACCAGGGATCAAACTCACAACCTTGCACCTGCCAGGCAGGCACTGAAGCCACCTGCCTAGCTTATTTTTAATTTTTAATTTTTCTTATTTTAAAAAGAATAAAACCAAACAAAATAAAACAGAATAAAACCAATCAAAACAAAACAGTGAAAGTGATACAGAATTTCAAAACAAGATAATAGAAAATCAACAAAGGCTACCATAATGCTTCTTGTTATGTTCAAAATAGCTGCCCATACCACCAGACATAATAAAATGCAGCAAAACAGCACAGAATAAAAACCAATCAAAACAAAACAATGAAAGTTATACAGGACTTCGAAACAATATAACAGGAAACCAACAATGGCTGCCATAATACATCTTGGAATCTTTGAGACAGCTGCCCATGCCATCAGATATAATATTTTAAAAAAACAGAATAACACGAAACAAAACAAAACCACGAAAATGATACTAGACTTTAAAACAAGATAATGGGAAATTAACAATGGCTATCACCGTCAGAAAGAAATCCACCATAGTTGCTATAAAACATATTGTTATCCTCCAAGTAGATGATCAGATGACTGGCCTTAGGCCTGCAAAGTCAATCAAATACTAAACACTATAAGTGCTAAGTTGCTTTTTTCTACATCAGTAGCTATCATCCTAGCCTGTGTTTCTCTGGATTGACTGGTTGCTTACAGGGTGGGAGGAGAGGGGACTAGGCTCATATTGCTTCCTGTCATGCATGCCAGCTGGCTCACAGGAAGAGGCTGGCTTCTTGTTTCTCTTCGCAGCAGTTTGCATGGCTTCCACTGGCTTGCAGGAAGGGGCTGGCTTCTTGTTTCTCCTCCCCATGTCCTGTGACTGTCACTAACTCACAGGATGGGGTTGGTTTCTTGTTTCTCCTCCCAGCAGTTAGCATAGCTTCCACTGGCTCACAGAAAGGGGTTGGCTTCCTCTTTTGCTTTATTAAGGTGGTCAATTTCTTGCTCTTGACTTAGATAAAGAAAATACAGTTTTCCACACTTTGTTTTGAATAATGGTTATGAAAAGCCCCCCATATTGTACATATTAGGATATAAAATGTACTGAATGATATGTTTACATGCAACACAAGTTAATGAAGTATTAATGCATTAAATGATATAGATATTTTTACTTTTAAAAATAATTGGAAATCCCCTTATACTGTAAATTGCTAGAAATATACATCCCAGAATCCTAGTTTTATATTTATAAGTATATATTTACCTTAATACTTCAAATGAACACTTACCTGATGGTTTAACTTTAATTTTGGGAAAATTTTGAATGACTTTTTCAAACTTTAATCTGTTCGAGGTGTGTATGTCTCTGTTAAGGAGGTGTGTGTCAGGCAAAGGTAGAAGGCAAAATATGCCAAATCAAAGCTTTTCTTTCTTTCCTGAATAACCCTACTATGCTGCTTTACTTTATATTAAAGGAGAGGATGAAAAGGAGGGGAGAGAAAATGAAATAGAAAAGAAAGAGAACTGCCACTTAGAGAATAGGGCATGGATTTCAACTTTGTGTGAAATATACAAATTTTTTGAAGTTGCCTTATCTGGTTTCTCTCTCACATCTATGGCTTGTAATCTTGTATAGCCAGGGTAATTTAAGTATTATTTGGTGGTTGTTTGCTGGTTTAGTAGAATCCAACATCTTCCAAGATATACTTTTCTTCAAAACCTTAACAATAGGTAACATACACAGACACAGACATGGAGACACACACACATACACACGCACACACACACACACACAGAAACAGGACAAAACTTTGTATAGGAGCTGGCTCTATATTTATCAGGCAAGATTTCCATTGTCATTCTCTTTAGCTCAGAAAGACATTTGCTCTGTTCAATATTGTACTTTTAGCCTTCAGTTAGGCTCCACAGTTTTCACTACACTCTTTGTCTGCAACCCAGTACATAAACTGAGTTTTAGCATCCATGAGACAAAGCAGTTACAATATACACTGGCTATTTCATAATGTGAATGACTACAAAGCAGGATACTTTGAGAGAGGGAATACAAATTCATTGAACATCACGCATTTTCAGAATGTTTTTAAATTCATACAAATGGAAACAAATTTGGGAGTATAAAGCTAATGCGCAAGAAATGTATACGTGGGTAGCCATAATAGAATAAAGCACTTTAGAAAGAAATGGAGCCAATATAGAATTTCTAATCAATCACCATCATGCTAATGACTTTATTTTAAACTCCAGTTTCTAGCAAGCTGCATTCTATTCCTGTGCCTCTCAAACATTAATATCTAGATCAATCATTTGGAAATTTCATTAAAATGGAGATTCTGATATGGTAGCTTCTAGGTGAGGCCTGAAATTTTGCATTTCTAAGGAACTTTTTGGGCATGAAAGTGCAGATACCCTTTAGACCAGATTGAGCAGAAAGGAACTAATTTATAATTTGTAAATGTATATGACAATGGTGGAGTAAGCCAACAATAACTAATTTCTTGAAAGATACAATTGATATTTTGAAAAGTACAAAAGTTTTAAAATAAAATAGGTGTACAATTATTTGAATGAGCAATAAAATTGATTTTAATCTTTGGTGCAACTCAGTTAAAGCTGTAGTTCAGAATAAACTCTAGTTGCTTGACTGTTTTACAGAAAAATTATTTCACAGGATCCATATGAATACGTTTATACTACTTAGTAAATGCACTGGCGAGATTGCACTTTTTCCATTTTCATTTTTAAGTTTCAAAAGGATCCAAAGGTTGTGATCGGTTTTAATGTAGTATAAATTCTTTCAACTTATTAGTTTGTAAAATATTAAAAATGAGTATATCATTAATCATTCTGACTTTAGAATAAAATAATCAATTGAATTTTGATTTACCTAATTGGAAGATGTATTTTTATTTTCTTATCAATTTCTTTACATTTTTCCAAGACAATAAAGGAGACAGTGCACAATGTTCCAAAAGTGGAAACAAATGTTGATTAGATATCATGCTTATTATTCTGCCACAACTAGGCTTTTATTGTTCAACACAAGAGAATAACTCCTTAATTTAAATCACAAGTCATTTATATCCAGTCTAGGAAAACTTTTGTAGTTCAATTTCTTTTCATGCAACTCATCTCTATATAAAGCCAATGTCAAATTATATCAAACAAAGAACTTTAAATGCAGTTATTGAAGTCAATCAAATATAGGTGTTTAAACAGCACTTTTTAGGAGGCACAACTTGATTCTCTCAAAGTAAGGTAAAAATTAAAAAAGTTGGCACTTCAAAAACAAGATTCATATCTTAATTGTGGCATTAGATCTCAACAGCCAGGATCTTCTTAGTGAAACTAAGTCTTTTCTTATCTCTGATCCTTTAATATAAGCAAAGAAGCTTGTTTAGTAGTAATTTGAGGATCCCAGTGAATTATAAGACCAAGAGTGTTGCAGTGTTTTTGTAAGTGCTAAATGGACTTGGGTGTACACCAAGCTGTCCTGGATTTCATTACTCTAACATTATTTAATAATATTATGCTTAGACTTTTCTTGGGCCTGAGGAGTCACATATAGCAACCAATACACCATGTACCTTTTTGAATGGAGAAATTTCAGAATACATAAAACAGAAAAGACATATAAAGAGCAAAAGAAACACAAAATTAACAAAGCATGTTTGACTTTATTTTCAAAGATTAGAGAAGGATAATCACTCTACTGAAAGTAGAAATATCATTTTTGAGCTCACATATTCCTCATGTTTGAGACAGAATGAGAAACTGTTGAGTAAATTTTTTAAAAATTAAAATGAAAAGCATTTAAAATTGAATACAATGTAAGAAATGCAAATTTCTCAGGGTTAAAACTAAACAAAAAATGAGATAATTTCTTTTACTAATCTAGAAAATATTAGAAATAGTTCTTATTTACTTTTCCCATTGCTAAAACAAAATACTCAACACACAAAGTTAAAGGAGGAATGGTTTTTTGTAGGTCACATTTTGTACAGGTTTCATTTCATATTTGTCTGAGTCCAAGGCAGAGTAGCATGGCAGTGAGGCATTGAAAAAGAGAAACAGTTGATACATAAGGCAGAAGGCAACAATCAGTGAAGTAGTAAAGCAGCAAGTGATGATAGCAGACATATTTCTGTCCCTTATACTATATCCAGGTTACTTGCCCTTAAGACAGGTAGCACTAACATTCAAGGTGGGTCTTTCCATTATCCACATCCAGAACCATGCCAAACCAATCAAGGGACTAATTTAGTAATCACACACCCTTGATCCCAGGATCCTGCACTCTAGATTCAGTCACCTCTGAAAAGTCCCATCTATGACTGCATGAGGGTTTGAGGTGAGATTTAGATACAAGCCATAACAAAACAGTGAACATATTAAACAAAACGGTATCATTTAGAGTTATCCAACTTGAGTACATAATTTTGAATCAGTTCTCATTTTTCCTATTATAAACTCAGTATATACTAGTAGTTTGAGAACTTTTTGAAATATAGCATATTGTATCACTGGACAATATTTCACCTATAAACCACATAATTGCAGGACAGATATAAACCACATAATTACAGGATAGATATTAAAGAGACAACGGTGAAAGTTGATAAAATTCAGCCAAAAGATAATATAAAGTGTACAATAAATGTCAAAGTATTTGCAATTCCTAACACTATAATAGGATCATAAAAAGTGAATAATAATGATTCCGAGGAATAGGATTAATTATACTCATTAGGAAAATTATATTTCAAATAAAGTTAGAATTAATGATTTAAAGAAATGGAAGTCTTTCTGAAAACATATTTGACATATCCTTTAAAAATATGGTTACACTTTAAAACTTCTTTCGACACAACACCAGTGATAGCATCTAGATCACCCAGAAGCTTGGTCTATTGGTAACTGAAGCTACTATCTTTGAAACAGACAAACCAAAGAAAACAAAGTATATTTTCATGAAATGTGCAATTATATCTAGATCCTTCTTATTCCTGGTATAATATTCATTCAATCAGTCAATGTATACTGGTTTGTAGGTTCACATGTGATTAAAATATATCATAGTTAATAGTTTAGGAATAAATGAATAAGAATTTAGTGCTAGTTTGGAGAACAGTAACACTTGGTTTTAATTTAAAATACTCTTAGAAACCAGAGGCAGGCTCATATGACTTTCTTCTTTGTGAAGATAAAAATATTTGAGAAAGTAGGTCTGGAGTAAGAGAGTATTTGGGAGAAAAAAGACATCTACTACAGCTAGTAATTGACTTATAGAATGTGAAATAAAAACCTATCTTATTGCTTCACCTAACTTTTGGCAATACTTAGAGTCCAGAACTATGGGAAGTTTTAGGTTTTATCATTTTATTTTAATTATATTCAACCATTTCCATAATATATTTGAAATTTTATTTCCGTAAGATTTTTGTGATGGTAGTTAATCATGTGAAATGAATAGATTTATCAAGTGGGAGTTCTCACTTCATTTTACCTTGGAAGAAATGGGTAATTAGAAGATGTTACAAAAATATCTTTGTTGTAATAGAAATAAACCCTGTTTAGTTTCTTTAATGAATTTCATGAGATAATTAGTGGATTTAAAATTGTTAATGATGACACATGCATATCCTGCCAAAGTGCTTTTGAATCAAAAGAAAATCTTATTTTATTGTAACATTTCCTTAAAATTACGTTTCATTGACAAAACATTGATATTTATTTGTGAACTTGTTCTTAACAATTCAAATAACTTCAGTTAGGTAGGTAGACAGCTTTATTCTCCTACGTTTTCCTGCTTCCATTTCTATTTTTTTCCCAAAGGTAGAATCAAGTTTGTCTAGATTAGCCAGATGCCTTAACTTAGGTTACCAAATGAGTTAGTAGTAATTTCAAATTTCTTGACCTTTTCACTGTCCTACAAATTACTTTTTTGCTTCAACATAATTTATACTAGGAATTACTTAGTAATTCGAACTTAAAAAAAAAAAGAAACCAGATACTTTTTAGATACAGAACACAGGTCAGGGTTGATATTTCTCTAAAATATATGAATTGTGATAATATCACAGATAGCTAAGTTAGGTAAATACAGCATAGACAGTCAAAAAGGACTAGGCTTGAAAGAAAAAAACTGCACAACAGAAACTTTTTTAAAAAACTTTGTTCTTTTGAAACTGCCTAGCTCTGTAACTGCTTCATGGCTTTGTAATTACTTTTTTGATCCTGTAACTATGAAAGCACAACCAAATATGCAGGATGCCTGATTTTGCTAGGCTTCATGATCATTAATCTAGTCTTGTTACCAGTGATCTCAGTCTGCTAGCTAATCAGAAGAACTGTCAGTCTGTTCTATTTCACCTTTGTATCTCCTGCTTGTGCATCATATAAAAACCCTAGACCACCAGAGGTAAGGGCCCGATATTTTGGGAGTGATCCCATTCAGTGCCCATTGATATAAAATAAATCTGTCTCCAAATCCTGGGTGTTGTTTTGGTGTTTCTGTTTGCTGTAGCAGACCCTCAAGGAAATCAGTGCACAAGATGCGAGCAAATTACAACTCTGACTGGAGGCAAATCTATTGAAGGCCAAGCCTCAAGATAAAGTTTAAATTACCAGCTCTACATGCCTCCCCAAGGGATAAGCAATATACTATAATTGGTATCGCTGGTTCAATAAAGTCTAGATATAAGTCACCCCAGTGATTCATCTTTTCTTAAAAAGATCCTTGTTCTTTCCATGTACAATTGCTACATGACTTGCTTCCCCAATAGATCAATATTACCTGAGAGGCTATGCCTGTAATCTTATTGGTGGGTCATAATTTTGACCCACATTATACCCACCTTGTGACTTTGTACCTACTTCATGATTTTGCTCTATGAACTTCCTCTGTGTAGGGCATCCGCAGCAACTCACTTTTGAGTTTCCACCTGTCTCTCTCTCAGTAAAGTTTTCCTACATATAACCTCTGTTGTTCCTTTGAAATTAATTCTTTGTGTTCTTTTGGGAAACACAAGCTCAGCATACCTGACATATAGCAGGTAGAGAGTTATATTATTTACCCTATGTCAATAATATATTCAGACTTGAATGAATTAGCATCATGCTTGTCATCAGAAAAGATCAGAGGATATTCCAAAAGCTGAGATAAGGAACCTAACTCAACCTACCCATAAAATAGGTGTGCAGGTTTTCTGACTCCCATCTCAGAAAACAGAATTTTCAGCACTAGCCAGTTAGAGGCATGAGTAGATTTTTACTGGGCAGAAATTAAAACCCACAGAGCGTAACACTGGGTTCCACAAATGCATCCCTTAATTCTCTTCTGTAAATGTATCTTTAGTGTAATAGTAGCCAGCCATTCATCTCAGTAGCTGTGTCTGGAGGATAATGGAAGCTATCTTTGTGTTTACCCATTTAGTATTATGAAAGGTAAGGTATAAGCACATGTGCCAATGTGTCAAACCAGGATTTACACCCAAGTGATGCTCTAACAGGTTTTGTGTATGTTTCCCTGGGCATCAGAAGGGTATAATTCTCCTACATCACTTTAGGATTTGTTTTGTTTTTTAACTTTTGTTTTGATTTTTCTGATAGAATTAGCCCAGTTCAGTAAAATGGCACATGAAAAACCAGATTTGCAAGTTTTAGAGATCAGAAGTGAATCATCAGATTACTCATGCATGGATGGTAATGATGCTTTACAGTAAAATATACATTTTCATAATAGAAGAATCATGTCGGTGAATGATGATAATGATGATGGTGATGATGATGATGATGATGATGATGATTATGACTTTGACACTGACCATGTGAACCAAAGTTCCTGTAACTATAAAATGGAGCAATAATAGAATGATACAGACACAGGGAATGGAGACTTCCTTGATTCAGATGACAAAGAAAACAGTGATGTGAGTATATAACTATGTGACTAGTAAAAATGTTGCAAAATGATCACACAACCAAATGGAACAATCCAATGTTAGAACGAGTTCTGAAAATATAGTGAGGGTCTTGGCAGATGTAAAAAGAATTGGGCAGAATGCCAGGTCTGCCATTCAGTGTTGGAGACTGTAACAGAAGAAATGCCACAAAATTCTGATAAATACATAAAGGCTGAAATACAAGTAAAACATTCTGTATATACCAATAGCCATATTTAAAAATGTGTTTATTATGACACCTCACTAGTTGAACTGAAAGCATTCAGGTCAGTACTTAGCATGGATTTCTCATGGTGGTTGCAGGAATGCAAAAAACTTAGGGGAAAGTGATGGGTCAAAATATGGCATACAAATGTATGCCTTTGTAGATGCAAAGACATTAGGATTACAAATTAGACATTAATCCAGTAACTCAGCAGTCAGGTTCTTATTTGTGTAGTAATAAGGCAAATAATGCTATGAACAGACTTGTTGCTCCCATCTCCCAAACTAATCAGATGACATTTGATAGTTGGTTTACAGGTTTCCAATTGATGTTTGATTTGTTAACATGCAATTTTCATGTGTGAAAACTGAACTAGGTGTAACAATTGAAGCAAAGCACATTTTTGTTATAGAGTTCTGTTGATACTTTCATTGTTGTTCACATAGGTTTCTATTTCTGTGTCTAAGGCTTTGTAAGCAAGCAAACAGCTGATGTGAAAGTTTTGATGTCTATTCTAAGTACTCAAGTATGTCTTACAAAAAGGTTGGGAAAGCAAAACACACGTTCCATCAGTGTAAGTGAAACATGTGTATGAAATGTGCTGTTATCATGTGTGAAGACTGCCTTAGGTGTGATAATTGAAGTAAAGAGTATTTTCCTTGTAGACTTCTATTGCTATTTTCATTGTAATTTGTAAAGGAATTTATTTCTGTTGTTCTTTTTTAGATTTTTGTACACCAAGAATCAATCAGTGTTGAAAACTTTGATGCTTTTTATAAACACTCAATACTAAAAATGCAATACTTTATTTATGTGATATTGTCCCTGCTAATCACTCATTGATATAATAAAACTAATAAAATCAAAATTAGTATT
Source organism: Dasyprocta punctata (assembly GCA_004363535.1). Taxonomy (NCBI): domain Eukaryota; kingdom Metazoa; phylum Chordata; class Mammalia; order Rodentia; family Dasyproctidae; genus Dasyprocta; species Dasyprocta punctata. The sequence continues at coordinate 65,719 of RJWM01001255.1, forward strand.
TTATCAATAGAAATATTCTAAAGAATAAATGAAGTTTTGACATACTCATGGTTATTAACCTTTATGATAAAAAAGTGTTATGTTCCATTAAAAGTTCTGGAAATAGACTACAGGCCCTTAGAAAAGAGAAGGAAAGAAGGACCTTATTTCCATAAAAAGGCGGTACACTCCCCAAGAAGTATACTGGCCCATATTATAGAAATTTTTATGGGAAAAATAACTCCCATGATGTCAGATGTTCCAAGTTTGTTGTCTCACAACATTGAGGAATCAAGTTATGAATGAAAGGAGAGTTTTATTGGAAACAAGGAGAATAGCTAATGGATTTCCAGGAGGGTTCTCAAGTGGATGGTCAATGAGGCTCTTTTTCAGGGGTAATTTATACAGTAAAATTACAATGTGGGTACAACATGAGTCAAACTACAATCAACCTATAGAATTCCAAGTACAATCATCTAGCTAATATTGTTCCAATAAGGAATCAACTCACACAGTTAGTGTATATGGAAATTACAAAGGCATCCTTGGAAAGGGATGAGTCTAGATGTTCTGGTTAACTCCTATGCATGTGACACCTATCTATGCTCACTGGACCAGGTAATGCTAATTACAGCGTACTCTTAAGTTGCTGTTTATCTCTAAACATGTTTGTATGCCTGATTATTGCATTTCCATTTGGAAGAGTGGCTCTCTTCAGATTTGCCTCCAGCCTTTGCTTAAATTCACCTTCTGTGCTGACTTCATCAAGTGTCCAACTCCTGTAGATAGATAAATTTCTATTTAACTTAGGTATCTATAACAATATGAGCCCATTTTTTTTTTCGTTTTCTTATTGCTTTGTTTTGAAACAGGTTATTCTTTGCATTCTCTGAATCTGTTCCTTTATCTGAGGATCAGGTTCCTGCTCTTCTCTTTCCCAATTATTCCATTTCGTGGACTTCCAGTTTTCCTGAGTAATTTTGGGTGTGATGAATCAGGAAAGGAAAGAGTCTAAATTTAACTCAGGAATGCTAATATGGATTGCCTTGGATAACTTTCAATAGGTCCTGGAAGTTGCAGTCCTCTTAAAAATGCAATTTTTTATGATCTTTTGTCTTCTTTCTGCTTGATTTTTATGTCTTTTATTTCACCTCATTCTGAAGTTATTCATACATACCAACATTTTTATTAAAAATATTTAATTTTACTGCTGATAGAGTTTTCTAGTTCTCAGTATTATTTGCTCTAAATAGAGAAAGTAAGAACGATTTCAGTGAAATGCATGCTCCTAGTCATTATGTATTATCATGAAACCTTTAGTTTATTTCAAGTAATACAACAAAACATAAATGATACTTAAATGTAGACAAAGGTCAATTACATCTAGTTGAAGTACATTGTTTTCCTTAATGTTATAATCATTTTAGAGGCATTTGCCAGAGATCATAAGTGTTACTTAATGACCAGATGGAATTTGGTCTTCCTAATTACTTTTCTTTTCTATGCAACATACTGTCACCCCTTTTGCCATAGTAAAAGGGCTATTTGAGTTTAAAAAATAAAGTGAATAAAGACTATATCAACAGAAATATTACAAAATACTTCAATTTAACTTAGTTACAGATTTGAATAGTATATATCAAACAAAACTAATACAGGGCAAAATGTTAATTCTTTTTTAAAAAACTGAAGACAGAAATACTTTTTAACTTTCTGAAAAAAATCTAGATTGTATGGGATGGTACTATATATTTTATAATATTTGCCATATTGAATATTAGATACATCTCCTAAATCGGGTTTTATACTACAATTTAAAAGTCACCAAAATTTTCTTCCTGTGTATTGCAAGCAACAGATGTATATGTCTTTACTCCAATAAATTTGTTTTAAGGAAATATTTCAATGAGTTTTACAGTTGTCTCAACTTTTAATAACATAGCTTTGTTACTTAAGACATCAGAATACATTCATGTAAAGATTTAAGGTAATGTAGAAATTACTAATCATTCAATTTATAAAACTTAAATTTTTCTTATTTACAGAAAAATAAATATACTCCTTGTTCATTCTAAAGGTGTTTGCTCTCTTGCTAAAAATGTCTAACACATTAGGCTTTTAATAGATTAGTGAAACAGAGTTGTAAACTTTTGCTCAGACAACACACCTTTAAAGGCATGTTGTTTTTAAGTTACAAATTAAAAACTTTTGGTTAAAAATAATATCCAGCAACCTCAGTTATATTTTACTTTACTTGTTTCGTTTGTTTGAAAATTAACATTCACAGCTTATCTTTTATTTTTCTAAAAAAATTAAATGATACTTTTTTATCAAGACTTTCAAAATGAAGTTTTATTGAGGTTTAATTTACAAGCAACAAAATACACTCATTTTAAGTCTACAGTCCTGATAGTGTAACAAAATTATATATATATGCAAAAATCAGTAAGATCAATTTATAAAATACTTCCGTGACTTATAAAAGATCCCTTTGCATCATCTTCACAGTAAATCACCACCCACACCTGGCTTCAGGGAACCCTGATATATCATTCCCCAAAGGGTTAGCTTTTCTAAAGTTTCGTTATGGAAGAACCTACAATAAACGCTCTGGTTTTCTTTTATTCAGTCAAACGTTAGTGTGACTCATCAGTTGCTGTTGCATTTTGTTAGTAGTTTATTCATTCATATTTCTGAGTACCTTTGCAGTGGCTGAATTCACCACAATTTATTCTTCTATTCACCTGTTTAGTACTGTATTGTTTTTAATTTTTTTGAATTTTATTTTAAAGAGAGAAAAACAAAACAAAAAATTCAAGAAAAACAAGAAACAAAAGAGACGCATAAACAACAATAACAAAAAATCCCAAACAATACAAATTTAGGCTTTCAAAACAAGGTAGTAGGAACTTAATGAAGGTTGTTATTTTGCATAGTTATCTTTAAAAGAGTCACTCAGATTACCAGATATAGACATGCAAAATTGATCTAGTCCTATGAGTGTTAAATGTTTTGATCTCAAGAACTAATAGAATTAGTGGTGCAATCATCTTAGTTATCTTAAGTGTATATATACAAATTTATAACTTCTTTCTTTTCTTTTTTCATTTTATTTTAAAGAGGGAAAGCAAATCAAAAACTAGAAGAAACAAAAGAGACAAATAAACAAAAATAACAAAAACCCAAAACAATGACAAAATAGGTTTTCAAAACAAGGTGGTAGGAACTTAAAAAAGGTTGCTATATTGCACAGTTACCTTCAAAAGAGTTATTCAGATTGCCAGATACAGACATGCAAAGTTGATCTAAACCTAAGACTGTTAAATGTTTTGTTCCAAGAATAGAATTAGTAGTACAATCATTTTAGGTATCTTAAGTGTATATATACAAATTTATTTCTTTTTTCTTTTCCCTTCCTTCTTTTCTCCTTTTCCCTGAGTTATTTTTTCCCCTTTGAGTGGTTTCTTATCCTTTCACAATATTCACCGAAGATTTTGGATCTTATTTACTCTTTCAGTTTCTTGCACTAGGGAGACAGTATGACATTAACACATGTGAGTTTGATTTATTTTGCTTATGAGCACAGTCTCAAGTCACAACCATTTACCTATAAAAGTCTCAATATGATCCTTCCTTGTAGCTGAGTAGTACTCTATTGTACAAAAATATCATGATTTATCAATTCCTCAGGTGATGGGCACTTGGGTTGTTTCCAAGATCTGGCTATTACAAATTGTGCTGCTATAAACATGGGTGCACATATACCGCTGTGGTATGATGTTTTCATTTCTTCTGGGAATATGCAAAGAAGTGGTATAGCTAGGTCAAATGGAACCTCCAGTCTCAGCTATTTGAGAAACCTCCACACTGATTTCCACAGTGGTTGCACGATGCTGCACTTCCACCAACAGTGCAGAAGAGTTCCCTTTTTCTCACAGCCTCTCTAGTATTTGTTATTGGTTGTTTTCTTGATCCTGGCCATTCTTTCTGAAGTGAGATGGAATCTCAGTATTGTTTTAAATTGCATTTCTCTAATGACTAGGAATGCTGAACATTTTTTCATATATATATTTGCCATTTGTATTTCTTCTGTTGAGAAGTATGTATTCATCTCAGATGCCCATTTTTGGACTGGGTCTTGAATTTTGGGGACCTCATTTTTTAAAACGCTTTATGTGTTCTAGATAGAAGTCCTTTGACTGAGGGACAGTTGACTAAGATTTTTCCCAATTCATGGTTTTTCTCTTCAGTCTGTTCGAAATTTCTTTTGACATGCAAAAACTTTTTAATGAGACCCCAGTTGTTGATTCTGGGAAGTATTTCCTGTGCAGTTTGATTTTTGTTCATGAATTTTCTGCCTATTCCTATGTCTTCAAAATTTCTACCTACATTGTCTTTAAGAAAATTAAGTGTTTCTGATTTCATATTTAGATCTTTGATCCATTTTGACTTTAGTATAGTGCATGGTGATAGGCATGGGTCTAGTTTTAGTTTCTAGCATATGGAAAGCCAGTTTTCTTAGCACCACTTATTAAAGAGGCTATCTTTCTTCCAGTGAATCTGTTTGGCCCTTTGTCAAAGATAAGGTAGTTGAGTGTGTCTGTAGTTGTGGGTGCATTTTCTAATCTATTCCATTGCTCTTCAGGTCTGTTTTTATTCCAGTACCATGCTGATATTATCACAGTAGCTTTGTAGTATAACTTCAGTCAGAGATTGTGATGCCTCCTGACTTGTCTTTGTTGCCCAGAATTGCCTTTGCTATTCTAGGTCTCTTCTGGTTCCAGATGAATTTTAGGAATGATTTTTTTAGATCTGTGTGGTATGCAGATGGTATTTTGATTGGAATTGTATTAAATCTGTGTAACGATTTTGGGAGAATGGTCATTTTCACAATGTTCTTCCTATCCATGAACAAGAAATATCTTTCCATTTTCTATAATCCTCTTCAATTTCTTTTTTCAGAGTACTGTAATTTTCACTGTATAGATCTTTTACTCCCTTCGTTAGATTGATTCTTGAGTATTTCATTTTTTTGGATGCTATTGTGAAGGGTATGGTTTCTCTAATTTCTGTCTCAGTGAATTTGCTGTTTGTGTACAGGAATGCTATTGATTTTTGAGTGTTGAATTTTTATCAGCTACATTACTGAATTTGGTTATTACATGTAGAAATCTTTCAATGGAGCTTTGGGGCCTTCTATGTAGAGTATCATGTCATCTTCAATAATGATAACTTAACTTGATCCTTTCCTATCCTTATTCCTTTTATTTCTCTCTCCTGTCTAATTTTTCTGGTGAATATTTCCAGCACCATAATGAATTGGAGTAGTGATAATGGACATCCTGGTCTTCTTCCTGATGTTAGAGTGAAATCTTTCAGTTTTTGACTACTTAAAATGATGCTGTTGGTTTGTCATAGATGGCTTTTATCAGATTAAGGTAAAGACCATATATTCCAATTTTCCAAAGGGTTCTTATCATGAATGAGTGTTTAACTTTATCAAAAGCTTTTTCTGCATCTATTGAGATGTTCATGAGATTCTTGTTTTTGGCTCTATTGATATGGTGTATTATGTTTATTGATTTGTGTATGTTGAACCATCTCTGCCTTCCTGGGATGAATCCTACTTGCTTGTGGTGTATAATCTTTGTGATGACTTGCTGCACTCTGTTTGCCAGTATTTTGTTGAGGATTTTTGTATCTATATTCATTAGTGAGATTGGCCTTTAGTTCCCTTTTTTGGTTGGGTCTTTCTTTGGTTTGGGTATTAGGGTAATACTTGCTTCCAGCAATGTGTTAGGGAGACTTGCTTCCCTTTCAATTTCATTGAAGAGTATGAGGAGTGTTGGCATTAAGTCTTCCCTAAATTTCTTCTAGAACTCAGCCATGTGTCCATAAGGACCTTGGATTTTCTTTGTTGGTAAGGTTCTAATTTCATTGTCAATTGTATTAACTGAAATGGGGTTATTCAGCAGTTTTATGTCTTCTTGATCCAGCTTTGGTAATTGATATATTTCTAGGAATCTCTCCATTTCTCCTGTGTTATCAAAACTATGAGAGTAAAGGTTTTCAAAGTAGGTATTAATGATCTTCTGTATTTCCGTAAGGTCAGCAGTGATTTCACCCTTTTCATTCTTTATTGCATGAATTTGAGTTTTTCTTTCCTGTTTTTAATAAGGTTTGCTAGGGGCTCATAAATTTTATTCATTCTTTCAAAGAACCAACTCCTTGATTCGTTAATTTTTTGTATTGTTTTCGTAGTTTCAGTTGCATGAATTTCTGCTCTAATCTTTATAATTTCCTCCCTTCTTTAGGCCTTGGGCTTGACTTGCTCTTCTTTTTCTAGATGTTTGAGGTGTTGCATCAGGTTATTTAATTGTGTCTGTTTTCCTGATGTGGGAATTAAGTGCAATATTTTTCCCTCTGAGAACTCCTTTCATTGCATCCCACAATTTCAGGTAAGTTGTATTTGCATTTTCATTTGCTTATAGATATTGTTCAATTTTTTTTCTGTTTCGTTGATATCCATTGATTGTTCAGGAATATTATTTAATTTCCATATCTTTATGGAGTTTTTGCAGCTTCTTTTGTCATTAATTTTCATTTTCATGGTACTATGATCAGATAATATTCATGGGATAATTTTTATTGTTTTGCAATTACTTAAGCATGTTATATTGGTTAGTACATGGTCTATTTTAGATAATGTACCATGTTAAGCTGAGAAGAATATATATTCTGATGCTAGTAGATGGAGCACTCTATATAGGTCTATTAAGTACATTTGTTCACAAGTTTGATTTAATTCTGTTATTTCAATGCTGATTTTTTGTCTAGTTGATGTATCTCTTTTTGATAATGGGATGTTAATATTCTCCATTATAATTGTATTATTGCTTATCTGATTTTTCATGTCTATTATGATTTGTCTTACATAGCCTGGTGCTCCCACATTTGGTGCATATATATTTATGATTGTTATCTCTTTCTCTTCAAGTTTTCCCTTAAGAAATATGTAGTGACCTTCTTCATCTCTTTTGATCATTTTTGGTTTGAAGTTCACATTGTCTGCAAACAGAATAGCTACCCCTGCTTTTTTTTATGCGGGGGGTTTCCTTGTTGCATGAAGTATTTTTTTCCATCTGTTGACTTTCAGTTCATGAATTTCTTTTTGGATTATATATGTTTCTTGTATACAGAATGAGGTTGGATGTTGTTTCTTGATCCATTCAGCCAGTTTGTTTCTTTTATTGTTGAATTGGGACCATTTGCATTGGCAGTTATAAATGATATATATTGGCTTATTTTTGTCATGCTGTCTTTCTGCTGTTGGTTTTTCACCTTTCCCCTCTATTTAATTGTTTGCCTTTCTCAGTGTTTTTTTTTTTTTTGGTTGGTATTCTTGAAGTCATAGTTCTTTTTATATTTACCTAAAATATCTTTCCGTATTCTTTGTAGGGTTAGTTTGGTGGTCATGAAGTTTTTCAGCTGTTCTTTGTCATGGAAGCACCTTATTTCTCCATCAGTTTTGAAGGATAGTTTTGCAGGATACATCAATCTGGGATGGATGGGGTTTTCCTTTAGGATTTGAAATACTTCACTCCATGCTCTTCTTGTCTTGATTGTTTGTATTGAGAAGTCCACTGTGATTCTGATGAGCTTTCCTTTATAGGTGATTTGTTTATTTTCTCTTAAAGCTTTTAACATTCTGTTCTTATGTTGAATTTCTGAGATGCTGATTATTGTATGTCTGGGTATAAATTTATTTTGGTTATGGCTAACTGGAGTTCTATATGCTTCATTTATCTGTATGCCAGTTTCATTTCACATGTTTGAGAAATTTTCTGGTATTACTTCTGTAAATAGCCTTTTATATTATTTGTGTTGTTACCTTTTTCATTTACACCTCTCAAAGTTGTATTGTTTTTCTTTTCATCATTTTCCAACTATTGAATCATTTCCTGATTCCTTGTTATTTTTAAAAGATCTTTCCTTTCCTGTTCATTAGCTGCAATCTTGTCTTCGAGGGCTAAATGTCTATCTTCATATTCATTCAGGTTGTTTTGCCAGATTTTGATGGAATTTTTGATTTCCTGGATATCTCTTTGTAACTGTTTCACGCATTCTAATTCTTTCTTATATTGTTCATAAAAAGTTTCCATCATTTTCCAGTGCTCTATTTTTAAACTATGTCTTCTTTAGATGTGTTCAACATTTCTTTCATTACATTTATAATTTCTTGTTTTACCTGGGTGATTATTTCTGATGTGATTTCCTTTATGACTTCATGGAGTTGTTTCTTTCCTTTAGGTGGTATCATTTCGGAAGTATCAGATGTATAACTTACAGTTTCTTCTATGTCCATGTCTCCTTGGCTTGTTAGGAATGGACTGGAGTTTTCAGATTGCATTCTTCTCTTTGCTTTGCCATTTTCCTGTATTCCCCTGAGGCAGAATGCAAAGTCTCAGCTGTTTCCTGTGTTAAGCACGGCTGTCCCATATTGGAAGGCATTTCCCCAGTTGAGTGGATGCTTTTAGGCAGGCCTTATCAGGTCCTGACCATCACTCAGGCTTCACAAATGTTTGGAGTATGCTGGACAGACCTTCCTCATGCCTTACTCAGCGTGCAGTTTCCCTGATTGATTGCGATCACTGGACAGGGCTGTAGCAGGACCCAAGTAGCACACTGAAGCTCCCCAGCTGCTTGGGGTCACTGGGCAGGGTTCTAAGAGGTCTGGAGTGGCACACCCAGGTTTCTTGGCTGATTGGGGTGGCTGGGAAAGGCCCTGCCATGACCTTAATGGTGCATCAAGGCTCCCTGGCTGCTTGGAGTCATTGGGCAGGGCCCTACCAGGAAGCCAAACTGCTCACCAAGGGTCCCCTGTTGTGTGGGATAGTTGTGCAGGCCCTACCAGATTCCCAGCAGCACACCAAGGTTGCATGGCTGGGTGGAGTGTGCTGTGCAGGCCTTCAGCTTGCTCCCCAGCTGCTTGGGGTCACTTGGTGGCACCCTACCAGGACTTGAGCAGGCCACCAAGGCTCTCTGGTGGCTTGGGGCTGCTGGGTGGAGCCCTTCCAAGTTCTGAGTGGCACACCAAGGCTGCATGGCTAGGTGTAGCTGTGCAGGCCTTCAGCTCACGTCATGCGGTGCACCAAAGCTCCCCAGCTGCTTCTAAATGATACTTTTATGAACAGAAAGTATTTCATCTAGCATACTTACTGTAAGTCATCTCTATCCTCTCCTTCCCTTCCTTTCCCTTTGCTTTGGGAATAGTCATACATTTCTTAGACTATGTTAAGAAATAATATAAATGTCTTTAATTTCATTTCTACAGACAAATTTGTGTTTTTTTTAATATCCTTTTGAGAAGGGATTTTGTTATGCAGTTCAGGCTGGACTTGAACTTACTTTGTAGCCAAGGGTAGCCTCAAACTTTCAGCAATCCTCCTGCTTCAGCCTACTGAGTGCACCAGCAAGATTGGACTTGGTAGATTTTTTTTAATAACATGCATTTTGAAACTTTAGCTTGAGATTTATTTGAGATAAATTTTGAGATTTTACATATGTGGTGAAAAACTCAATAAGGAAGAACTTCTGGGCATCAAGTGCTACCAAACAGAGACAGATAAAGTTGGAAACTGTTATTTGTAAAAGAATAAAAATTGCTAATACCTCTTAGTTGTTCTTGAAGTGGTATACTTGATAAATTGCTTCTCAGACTGAAAATTCCAGTTATTCAGCAAATATGGTGCTTAAATATTAGTACCAAACTTACCAGAAATAATTATTTTTTACCTGAATACTTTTAAATAACGATATGGTAATCATTAATTTTGTATATTTTAATTGGTCACATTTAAATACAAACTTCTTCTGTTCTTTAATTATTTATATCATAATAGTCTACATGTCTGTGTCCCTATGAGTAGAAGGTACTATGACTATCCTTTAGATATTGAAATTGAGACTTGCCTAAACCTAAAATGATTGTAAATAGTCAGCCATGTCAAGAATCAAATTCATATTTTTATAAATCATAGCTGAGGGTTTTTCTTTTTTTTTTTTTGTACCAGGGATAAAACTCACAACCTCACGCCTGCCAGGCAGGCACTTATGCCACTGAGCTAAACCTCCAGCCCTATTTTTTGAGGTAGGGTCCCACTATGCAGTTCAGCCTGGTCTTGAGCTCACTTTGTAGCCCAGGCTAGTCTCAAACTCACAATGATCCTCCTGCCTCAGCCTCCCCAGTGCTGGGATTAAAGGCACAGACCACCATGCACAGCTATAGCTGAGTTTTTAAACTAGAATTAAAACTATAAATTTATTTTTGTGTACATTTTAAGATATATTTAACTATCTCAATAATGGTTGTGCACAAGCGTGTTTCATTTTTATTTCTCTTTAGATGAATTTTTTCAACTGTATTTCTTAGCTGTATTAATTGCGTTAGAACTTTAGAACTCTGTACCTTGAGGAAAGAGAAAAATTACAATGATTGAACTGAGTATGAAGTATTTTTTTTTCTTTTGGACATTTTACTTGTGGGAGGAATTGTAGATATATAAAATCATATTTCATTAATAATTCATTTACAGCCTAGAAAATGTTATCATGTACATTTCACGGTCCAATATAAAACCTAGATTTTTCTCTTGATAGTCAGATTTTTATTTTAGTTTATACAATCAGTTTAGAGAAAATTAAGATTATAGCTACTTTTAATCTTTCTCATCAAAGATTATATTGTTGCTTAATTTGTATTAGAAATTTGACAAGTTTGTTCTAGAGACATGTAGCCTTTTTGAGGAGAAATAGATTTATTGGGCAATTTCAAGTTGAAATAATAGCTTTCAAGTACAGATTTTGTTCAGAAATCCTGATATACAGTACTGCAGTACTGTGCTAAGTTCTGGGGTGATAAAATGTCTCACAACATTGAATAACTAAATAACATTCTTTTGAACCACAAATGGACAATTGAGCTTTTTTACTCAATCTTCTAGTTCCATGCCTAGATGAGTCAATCAATATTTTTAACCTGATTTTCTTCTTAATAAACTCTTAGTTTTATTTTTATGTGTACAAAAACCTTGTTGTCCAAATATCAGTCTGTATTTCTGGTTAAGACAGTTAAGATGCAGCAAATTCTTATTCTTTTTAGTCATATCCTTAAAGATTATCAAACAGAATGGAAAATTGTGAGTCACAAAAAAATTAAGGTCAAAAGTTAAAATACCTTCTCCTGGATTTATTTTCTTAATAATTAGCATATTATCATGCTACAACAAATCCAAAGAGGTCAAAATATAAAACATAGTGAGCACTACTCTTCTTGATATTTATGACCAGAGAAACTTAGTATGGTAGAACTTTCTCCAAGTAGATTCTCATTCATGAAGTAAAACAGTTTTCTTTTTATTTCTTATCATGCTATTATAAAATTGGGAAAAAATAGAACCATTAAAATCACTTTTCTAGAATACAAATGCATGTCTATACATTTTAAAATGTGTCATATTAGCTTTCATATTAGATCTAGAAAATGTTATAGTTTAGATCTAAGATGCCCCCTAAATGTCTCTTGTGTTTGTAAATAGATGGCTGAAGGATCAGGTTGGTAGAGGCATGATCTGGAAGGTGTATTCTTGTCCCAGTCTCCTCTCCCTGTCTCTGCTTCCTCTTTGCTAAGGCTTAAGCAGTTTTCTTCCATCATGCTGTTTTTGCTTTGGAGCCAGCAGATCATAGATGTACTGCAAACTCAGAAACCATAGGACAAAATTAACTTCTCCTTCTTTAAATTTCAGGTGTTGGATAATTTTTCCCTGGTGTTAAGAAAATTACTAATACAGAAATCTACTGCTTATCTCATGTCAAAGTTACATCATTAAGAAGGTCCATACATTTTGATGATTTCCATGTTTATTTAAATGTGGTAAATTTTTCAGTGTACTTGGTTTGTATATTCCCAAGATATTTGGAATAAACCTTGTCTAACTGATATAGTGATTTATAGAAAATTGAATATTAGTGAAATGCTTCATTAAATACCTAGGCAGAATATATGAATTTGGACCGTGAAAAGTTGATATATTACAAGTCAGATTGGTTTAATATCAGCAGTTTCATATGGTTCAATCTTATAATCAAATATCATAGTCCAAAAGATTTACTGAAGAGGAAAAATCATTATACTTTTCAAGTTAGTAGCCCCAAGTTACTGTAAATTCATAGTCGGACTATTTCCTGAATTCCTCTTCACATATGCAGATTTGTTGAGGGCATTACATAGAGGTTAAATAAAAATCACTGTCGCAGAATTATTTATGCATGATGCATATTTCTGGAGAAAATGAGATTTGTAACTTTGGAGTTTTTCGATCTAAATTTAACACGAGTTCCTGAAAAACAAAGCACAGTTCCTTTAAATGTCCTTGGTGTAAATTGCTCAGCTATGCATCATCAATTTTAATGAGATCTAGAATCAAATAAATCTGTTTCCCAATTTAATGACTTACAGACTGAGTAGCCACTTTCCTAATAAAATTAAGGCATTTGGATCAAAAGATGGTGTTTAAGTGTTTTTACAGATGTATTATGTTTGAAATTTGGATATGATAGGAACATATGGAACAATGTCTCTATCTCATTACTTATTACATTATCAGAAAAATTGTTTGTAATTTAGTATGTGATAGGAAGACATGGAATGATATCTCCATATCATTACCTATTCCATTATCAGAAAATTTGAAAATTTTGATTTTTAAGAAAAACATATACAAAACTCTTTAAACTATTTAGCATCAAGTATTTTACTATTTTCCCTCATTACATTTTATATAAAATCACTCTTTATTGAATCATGTCCTTGATATTTTCATTCTGTATTCTGATTCCAAAACATTGTTAAGTCTCATTTGTTTGTGTATAAATGAACAAATAAATATATTTAATATAAATTTTGAACTAACTAAGAGCATAGTCCTGGAATCACCTATACCTACTTTCAAATTCTACCTGTATAGCTTAATAGCCCTGTAGCCTTGAGCAAGTTACTCAAATACTTAAAGGTTCAGTTTCTTCAAATGTAAGTGTAAGTGACATTAACAGCACTTGGTGTCAGAGAATTGTGATGTTAAACACACTTAGCATAGTTCTGAGTGTGTAAGAACTGCATAAGTGGTGCCTACTCTTATTTTAATAATTGATCACCTATTTTGAAAGTTGCATTAGCATGACTACAGCTGCTGAATGTATCACATTTTTTACGCTTAGTAATTTGCAGAAGTGTGGATTTTCATTTCCTTTAAATTTTGTCTTAATGGGATTAGGACTTAAACTGGTGAGTAAATAATTTTGGCAGCAGGAGTTTAAAAATTCTCAGAGGATAAGTATCACATTTTCCCATTTTTCGCAGTTACTTATTGCTGTTGTGTTTACTGATAAAGCCTACTAAATCCTAATAGCAGAAATTGTAAATTTCTTAAATTGGTGGCATTGCCGGGAATAGTGCACCATAAAGAATATTATTATGTTATATTAACGTGATATGTTCTCATTTAACCAAATACATATCTTCTCAAAGTTTCAGCCATAATAATCTTGAGCATTTTTTTTAAAAAACCACCAAAATTATTTTGAAATATTATACCATTAATACACACCACTCTTAGTAGAGTTCTGATAATTCACAATATTATTTATTCATAAGAATATCACAAACATGAAATGGCAGTGCTGCATTTCAAGTAGTTCTGCTATTTAAAATTAATTAATAAGAAAATTTTTTAAAAGACTACTAAAAAGTCATTATTACATCAGATAATTTTGTTTGTATTTACTATGTTTAAAATCTTTAATAAATATATTTACTGCCTTGTCTAAGGAAATTTTATTTTATTAATTTATTTTTAAGGCAACAAGACAAATTTTATTTAGGCTACCACAATACATGAGAGAGAAAATTAAGTATAAACTAGGATTGACTCTTCAGAACAACTACAGTATGAACCAAAGTGAACTCCTAAAAAAAAGAGAGCTATTTATTTATTTACAGGTATTTGTAGTATATTTATATAGGGTATAAAATATAAAATTTAAGAATCGACACTCTAATATATTTTTAAGGGCTACATATATGTATCATACAGGGTAAGTTACATAAATAGGTCAGAGAATTCATTAAAAGTTAATAGGGTACCTGCCAAATTTTAACGTGCATGACAATGATTAAAAGATGTTAAAATAATGATTGTGATTCAAGATCAGGGTTAGAGCCTAAATTTCTCCAGTTAATAAACTTAGCAGTGCCAGCCGGGCGTGGTGGCGCATGCCTTTAATCCCAGCACTCGGGAGGCTGAGGTAGGCGGAGCGTTGTGAGTTCGAGGCCGGCTTGGGCTACAACGCGAGCGCAAGGCCGGTCTGAGCTACATAGTGCGACCCTGCCTCAAAAAACCAGGGCTGGGAGTTTGGCTCAGTGCCTTAAGCGCCTGCCCTGGCAGGCGCGAGGTTGTGAGTTCAATCCCCGGTGCCACAAGAAATAAATAAATAAATAAATAAATAAATAAAAATAAACTTAGCAGTGACGACACACTTGAGCCCATGGCTCAAGACACAGAGTTTTTTCTAATTGAACACTTTTATTTGAAAATTTTATTTTAAAATAAATATTACTCCATCATTCTCAAATGACTACTCAGCCAACATGTATTGTTTTGAATTTGCTTTTTCATGCAAGATCTTTTTAAAGAAAATATTCATTGAAGTGGAAGTATTTATTAATTATATATTTGCAAATGTTTTACATTTGAACCTTTAGATATTGTAGTAACTGAAGTATGTTAGTTTTAAGTAGATTCGTACAACTGTGACAAGGAAAATAACTCTCAACCTTTTAGATGTCAGATGTGCTGATTCCATGGATTCACAACATTGAGCAATAAAGTCTTGAACCAAAGCATGAGGTTAGGGACGTTTTATTGGAAATAATAATAGTTTCTGGATTTCCAGGATGAGTCCACAGTGGGTGACTGAAAGGTCTCTCATTTCATAAATGATTATGGATAAAAAGAGCACACAAATTGCTTGATTGTTTAGTGGACACCTATCACAGGTGGATCTGTGAATTCGCAAATGGCTAATTGGGACTCGGACCCTTTAAGTCAATTCCTCAGTATGCAGAATGTCTTAGTTACTATTGTAACTGCAGAGACAAAATACCTGGTACTCAAAATTAAAGCATCAAAGTTTATTTTAGCTTAGAATTTGTAGAGGTTTTAGCTCATAATTGCCTAGCTCCAAGGCAGGGTGGCATGGCAGAGGGGCATCACAGAGAAGGAACAGTTTGCAGCAGGCAGAAGGAAAGCAGTGAAGTAGCCAATTACCTACTGCAGCAGCTTGCCTCTCCCTTTTATCTCTTTCAAACTACCTATTTTTGGCTGATGCTGCACACACCCAGGGTGAGCCTTCCCATCATCCACACCCAGAACACTGCCCAACCAACCATACACCCTTAGTTCCAGCATCACACGCTTATTCCGAGATTCACAAATTTAATCCCAGTATGGCACACCCTAGATACAGCCACCTTTGAAAAGCACCACCTATGACAATATTCTCATTTGGGGAGACATCTAGACACAAGCCACAATACAGGGTTTAAAGGAAATGGGGATATTAGATAAAAACTGGTTCTTTTGGATTTTAAATTCTTCAAAACTCAGGACTTTAGTAAGGAGGGGGCTGTAGTTCACATTGCATAAGACAGTTCATCCTTGGTCCAATGCCTAGTTTATTGTCTATTGTTAATCAATGTTGTTAATCAATCTTGCTGGTCACACAATTCTGCCTTTTTCATATCCTAAAAAAATAAGCTATTTTTTCCATAAAAATGTGTATACTGTAAAATGTCATGACAAAGGACATCCAAAAAATATATAACTTGATTCTACATAGAAAGAGCAATTTTATGAGGAAATTTTCTGTCTTGCAAAGAAGTAAAAATATAGTGATTTTCTTTTATTTTTAAACCAGTGTTCATTTTTAGATTAGACTGATTTGAAAACTAGTAAATGTAACATATATTAAAGTGATTAAGAATAATACTAAATTTCTTGTTATGATAACTAACTGTTAAAATCACTTATCATCCTTGCCCCAAGAATTTGCTGTTTCCCTTTATGATGTAATGCAAAGTAATGAATATATCTAACTTTACTCTAAAGTGAATATTTTTTTTGTAAATACAAAGAACAATATTACATTTAAATTTTCTTCTACCACTTCTACTTGTATTCAAATGATGTTTTTAAATAATCCTTATAAAACATACTTCAATATAGTCATTATTTTGTCTAATTTTAATTCTCCATGGTAAAAGGAATGTATACAGAATATAAGTGTTTTCATTCAAGAATCCTATTTTTCTTTAAAATGTAAATTCCTCAAGTTTTCCAACATTCTTTAAATAGATCCCTTTGATCCAGGTATTGCATATGGCATACGTATTGTACGTATGTATACAGACATATGTAAGGTTATGTGTATATAGTTATTTTAGTATTTGTAGCAACAGACCAAAAAGGAATTTTTAATATTTTAAGACTTTAATGGTAGAATTAAAACACTGTATACACTACAATAATGTTTATTGATTACAGATATGTAGGCCAGTTGCACTCTAAATTAAGTGCTCAGGATAAATAAGACTAGGGCAAACTAAAAGAATTGTTTTCTTCCCAAAATAAGAAGGAAATAGAATTTGTTAATATGAAAGTGACATTGGAAAAATGAAGTATCAAAAGCTATTTCTTAAATAATTTAGCATATTTTATGTGAAAAATTTAAGAGGGTATAAAGTGGGGAGATCAACAGTATAGTAAAGTGAGAGGAAAAGAAAGGCTGCAACTCAAATTTGATTTAAATTACTTTGTAATGATGCCTGGTTGAATATTTTGATCTATTTATAATGAATATTCTAAGGACTTACTGATCTTTGCAAATATGGAAAATACTTATTTTTTCATTTTTTGATGTGTGCCCAAAATAAAACTTGATAGAAAAAGGAAAATAAAAGTGAAGAAATAGCTTCCATATGCTAAATCATAGCTACTTAATGGTTTTACTTTCACTAAAAGGAAGTTGCTTTAAAAAGGGAGAGTGGACATTTGTTGTTTTTTATTTTACCTACTATACTTATGACATTTCTCTTAGATATCTAAATTCTCTAGTTGGAAATTTAATTTAATCTCCACAGTACATATGTTTATAAATTGTAGAGCATAGAAATCTGAAAGTATGTAAAAAACTAGGTAAGAAAAGCCACAAGGATTATAAATTTTACTTACTTCATCTGTTGGAATTTCTCTACCCAATACTTTTCAGCTAATAAGGCATATAGAGGGAATTTTAATCTAACTAGAAATTAATTCTTCCATGCTAGTTAAATTTGGATATGCATATATAATTTAAGGTTAATTTTAGGATTAAACTGAAGTAAGGGTAATTGACAAAGGTACAATTTGATACCTGATGGAACTAATGGACTGTAGTATTAGCAACAAATAAAAACAAAGGCTTTTCTTTTTATTTTTGTGCTGATGGGGTAAAACTTGGGTCTCAGGCATGCAAGGCAAGATCTCTGCCAGTAAGCTATCCACCTTCCAAAGAAATGTATTTCTTTTGACAGAGGTTAGTATCTACATACACTGTGTTGTTTCTAAGCAACTATATCCATACTATCACATCTCAAAATGTGCACAAAAGTAGGGAGCAGACAGCATGTTACTCATGTCTTTTATAATATCTGAATAAACAGGAAATATTTTATCATTAACACAATGGGTCTTGTCTTATATACTTATGACTTCTAAGGATCAGGGAGAAGCAATAAGTACCCTGAATTGAATAAGGCTCAAGTAGTTTAGCTTTTAGTATAAGCATCTCCATAAGCACTATTGATATAAAGGTGAACAGGAAGAATCAGTAACTAAGGCAGAGAGAGACAATAATTGATAAATTAACTTCATAATCTTTTTATTGTTCATTGGCATAAGCAAGATATACATAATGATCACATTCCTCATAAGGAATTTGTACCTGTACATGACATATCTTTCCCACTCCTCCCCTCCCTTCAATGCCTCTTCCTTTCCTTATTAACAAAACTTTATTTTCATTATATTCTTCTTTTCTTAATTTTTCCCCTTCCTTCCTTGCCCCCAACCCTTCCCCAGTGCTTCTTTTCCTTATGGACAATTTCTTCCTATTTCACAATGTCTGTTACATATTTTGGTTCTTATTTACACTTTAAGGTTCTCACACTAGAGAGATAATGTGATATTTATACATGTGTAACTGATACATTTACATTAAGAGTCTGGCCTCACACTAGAGAGATAATGTGATATTTATACATGTGTGTCTGATATACTTACATTAAGAGGCTGGCCTCAAGGTGCATCCATTTATGAGAAAGTTTATTCTTTGTTATGGCAGAGTAATATTACTCTGCCATAACAAAGAATAAACTTTCTCAGTATCAATATATATCACATCTATTTATCCATTAAACAGTTAATGAGCATTTGAGTTTTTTCCAAGATTTAGGTTTTAAACACAAAGTGGCTATAAACATAGATGCACATATATAATTTTTGTACGATGCTTTCAAATATTTTTGGAAGACACAAAAAAGGGGAATGGCTGAGTAAAATAGTCTAGGTTTTGAGAAATCTCCACACCGATTTCCACAGTGGTTACACCAGTCTATACTCCCAAAAACAGTAGGGAAGTTTTCCTTTTTCCCACTCAGCCCCATCAGCATTTGTTATTGGATGATTTTTTGATGATACCCATTCTCTCTGGATTGAGATGGAATCTCAGTATTGTTTTAATTTGGATCCCTAAAATGGCCAGTGATGTTAAATATTTTTTTCATATATTTCATTATTTATTTGTTTGTATTTCTTCCTCTGAGAAGTGTGTATTTATCACAGATGATCACTTTTAGATTAAGTCTTTAAATTTGGGGGGCTGAGTTTTTGTTCAGTTCTTTATAATATATATATATATATATATATATATATATATATATATGTTTTAGATACTAGTCCTTTCTCTAAGGAATAAATGGCTAAATATCTTTCCCACTCTGTGGTATATCTTTCCACTCTGATGGTAATTACTTTTGCTGTGCAAACACCTTCTAAAACGAAGCTATCCAAAATGTTGTTCCCTGGTAGTATTTCCCACGCATTTGAGGTTTTGTTCATGAAGTCTTTGCCTACATCTATGTCTTCAAGGGTTGTACCCATTCACTTTCCCAGGAGATTTAGTGTTTCAGTTTCAATACCTAAATATTTGATCCATTATGAATTTAGTTTAGTGTGTGATGAGAGACACAGGTCCTGTTTTAGTCTTCTGCCTGTGGAAAGACAATTTTTCCAGAACCATTTATTAAAGAGGCTATCTTTCATCCAGTGAGCATCTTTGACAGTTTTGTCAAAGATAAGGTGGTTGAGTGTGTTTGGAATTATTACCGCATCTTCATATCTGTTCCATTTTTCCTCAGGTTTGGGATTTTGCTTTTTGTTTTTTCTATTACCATGCTGTTTTTATCAAAGTAGCTCTGTTGTATAATTTCAAGTCAGGGATTGTGATATCACCTGTCATACTTTTATGGTCCAGAATTATTTTTGCTATTCTAGGCCTCTTCTGGTTCCAAATGAATTTTAGGAATCTTTTCTCTGGTTCTCTGAGGTGTGTTAATGGTAATTTGATCAGGATTGCATTAAATCTATATAACAATTTTGAGAGTATTGCCATTTTCACTATATTGGTTCTTCCTACCCAAGAGCAAGGGATAATTTTCCATTTGCTGATATCCCCTTTGATCCCCTTTTTCAGAGTACTGCTATTTTCAATGTATAGATCTTTTGCTTTCCTTGTTATACTAATTCCTAAGTATTTCAGTTTTTTCAATGCTATTTTGAAAAGTACTGTTCCAATGATTTCTACCTCAGTATGGTTTGTGTATGAATGTCCCCCCAAAAGCCTCATACAGTCACTGGGGCAGGCTTCTAGAATTTGCGGTTGATTCATGGTCCAATGCTTGGATTATGAGTGTGAGTGTTACACCCTTCCTTGGGTGGGTAACCTACATACCATATAAGGGAAAGGCAGAGTCTTTGCTCCACACTCTTCACAATTTGCTCATAGATTTTGCTGTTTTCTGCTACCATGCACTGTTGTCTTCTGCTGTTAGCCACTCTGTCTTGGACCTAGCAGATTATGGACTGGTATCACCACGAACTGTGAGCTAAAGAAACCTTTCCCTGTTTAATTTTGGGCATTGAGTATTTTGACTCAGCAATGACAGAAAAGTAACCGGCACACAGTGAGTTTAGCATTTGTGTTCAGGTATGCTTTTGATTTTCAGTATTGACTTTGTGTTCAGTTATGCTACTGAACCTGGTTAATAAATCTAGAATTCTTTTGTTAGAGTTTTTGGGATCTTCTAGGTAGAATAGCATGTCATCTACAAATAATGATATTTTAAATTCTTCTTTTCCTATCCTTATTCTTTTTACTGCATTTTCTTGTATAATTGCTCAAGTTAATGTTTCCAGAATTATATTAAAAAAGTGTGGTGCTGGCCGACATCTTTGTCTTATTCTGGATTATAGGATGAAAGCTTACAGTTTTTTAATGATTTAGTATGATGTTGGCCATTGGTTTGTCAGAGACGGCTTTTATTAGATTGAAATAAAGATCTATTCCACTTTTCTCTAGGGTTTTTATCATGAATGGTGTTAACCTTTGTCAAATGCTCTTTCTACATCTATTCAAATTATAATTTGATTTTTGCCTTTGGCTCTGTTGATATGGTGTACTACATTTATTGATTTGCATATGTTGAACTATCCCTGTATCCCTGTGATGAATCCAACTTGACCCTTGGTGAATAATCTTGATGATTTGCTGCATTCTGTTTGTCAGTATCTTACTGAGGAATTTTGTGTCTACGTTTATTAAGGAGATTGACCTATAGTTCTCTTTTCAGTTGGGTTCTTATGTAGTTTTGGAATCAGGGCAATCCTTGCTTACAGGAATGAAGTTGTGAGTATTGCTTTCCTTTCAATTTCTTTAAAGTGTTTGTGGAGTAATGGCATTAGACCTTCTCTAAATTTCTTGGAAAACTCATCGGTGAATTCAGCAGGACCTGGACTTTTCTTTGTTCATAAGTTTTATTTACATTTTTAATTTCATGACTGATATTGGGATATTTGGAAATTTTATATCTTATTGATTCTACTTTGGTAATTCATATATATGTAGGAATCTTCCCATTTCTTCTGTGGTTTCAATCTTTTTAGAATAAAGTTTTTCACAGTATGTATTGACACTCTTCTGAATTTCCAGAGGATCCATTGTGATTTCATCCTTTTATTCATAATTCCATGAATTTGAGTCTTATTTTCCTTTTTTGATAATGTTGGCTAAGATTTTATTTATTTTATTTAATCTTTCAAAAATCCAACTGTTTGATTCATTGATTCTTTTCGTTGTTTTCTTAGTTTCAATTTTATTAATTTATGCTCTGGTTTTATAACTTCCTTACTTGTATAAGCATTGCATTTGACTTGTTCCTTTATTAGAAGTTGAAGCTTCAACATTTGGTTGTTTATTTACACTCACCCTATTTTTCAGACAATAGAATTCACTGCTATAAATTTTACTCTTAGGACTACTTTGTTTTCATTCTGTAAGTTCCAGTATGTTGTATTGGCATTATCATTTAATTGTACATATTGCCTAATTTCTTCCTTAATTTTGTCTGGGACAGATTGGTTGCTCAGGTGGGTATTATTTAATTTCCATTTGTTTATGGAGTTTTTGTGGTTTCTTTATGCATTGATTTTTGTTTTTATTACCCTATTGTCTGGTAATATGCCTGGGATAATTTCAGTTCTTTTGCATTATTTTATGTGTGTTCTATTGTTTGATATGTGGTTTATTTTTGAAAACATGCACAGCTGAGAAGAATGTGTATTTTGATGTTCTTGGGAGGAATATTGTGTAGACATCTATGAAATCCATTTGTTCACAAGTTTGGTTTAGTTCTGATATTTCTTTTTGGATTTTTTTATCCAGTTCGTCTTTCTCTTTGTGACCATGGGGTATTAAGTTCCCCATTACGATTGTTTTATGCTTATTTGATTTCTCATATATATATAAATATATATATATATTTGAAGTTTTCCCTTAAGAAGTATGTAGTGACCTTTTTTATCTATTATTCTTGGTTTGACATTCACATTCTCTGCAAATAGAATAGCTATCCTTGTTTATTTCTGGGTTTCTGTTCTGTCGAGTATTTTTTTTTCTGCCTTGTGACTTTCAGTGTATGATTTTTTTTTTTTTTAGTTAAAAGTGTTTCTTGTATGCAGAGTATTACATGTAGGGTCTTGTTACTTGTTTCATTCTGCCAATCTGTTTCTTTCATTGGTGAATTGAGGCCATTTACACTGATGGTTATAACTGATATGTTTTAGCTTATCCCCATCATAGTGTTTTCCTGGTGCTGGTATTTTGTCTTTCCCCACTGTTCTACTGCTTTCCTTGCCTGATGACTCTTTCTACTCATGCTCTTGAAATTGTGGTCATTGTTATCTGTATCTAAAATACCCTTTAGAACAATTTGTAGATCTGGTTTGGTGGTCATCGTTTTTTTTTAAATTGTCCTTTGTCATAGAAATATCTTTGACTATCATTGAATTTGAAAGTCAGTGTTGCAGAGTACATCAATCTGGGTTGGGGGTCATTTTCTTTCAGGACCTGAAATACTTCATTCAAAGCTCTCCCTGACTTAACAGTTTGTGTTGAGAAGTCTGCTGTGATTCTGATGGGCTTTCCTTTATTGGGGATTTGTTTCTTTTCCATAACAGCTTTTAATACACTGTGCTTGTGCCGAATTTCTGGAGTCATTATTATAGGCCTTGGTGCACATTTGCTTTGGTCATGGCTCATTGGTGTTCTATATGCCTCACTTATTCGTATCTCAAATATACTGCTATTAATTTTGTGAACGGGTTTTTTAATGGCATTTGTTTTGTCTTAGGCTCTCTCATTGACTTTGATCACTTGTGTATTGTTCTTTACATTGTCTTCCTGCAATTAGTTTGATTATTCATGGTCCTTTGCTATATTTTTTAGATATCTTTCTTTTCAAGGTTAATAACCACAATCCTGTCTTTTATATCTGATATTTTCTTGCCTTCAGATAGCAGTATATACTCAATGGAATTTTTAACTTCCTGGGTATGTGTTTGAATTTTTTTCATGGGTTCAATTTCTTTTTTATTTTGGGCATTCATGATTTCCATCATTTTCTTAAGCTCCTCTGTTTTTTTATCTGTGTCATTAATATCTGTGACATTATCATAAGATTCATTATTCAAGTCCTTCATTTTTATCTTCATTTCTATATTTATGTAAGAGATTATTTTTTCAATAGCCTCATTCACCTTTTTTTTTTTTTACTTTTGTTGTTATCATTTCAGAAAATTCAGGTGGGTGGCTTTCAATTTCCTCTACCTCTTTGTCCCTTGGATTTGTCTAGGTGAGCTGGAAGTCTGGGGTTGCATTTTGCTTCAGTGTCTTGTCATTTTCTATTTTTAAAATTTTAATTTGTTTTCTCTGTTGTTGCTTGTAAATAGCATATGATATGTAACTTTATCACTACAATCAAGGCCTCCATAGGAAATGTCTGTTCTTCACAGATGTCTTCTATGTATACATGGTTCTTGCCTTTTGTTTCTGTCCCAAAATCTTACCTCCCAATTTATTAAGGGTGAAACATTGTTATTTATTTGGTTCAACACTCAGTCCTTTTTTACAATTCTATTGTGGTGGTTATGACTCCAGACAATCACAGTTTTGTCATACAAGGGAGAACAACTTTCAGTAGGTATGACTTCCTGGCTAAAGCAGTATAATTATCAGTAACAACCGCATCAGGCACAATTTAGAAACTCAAAAATTGTGGCCACTATTAATTTGGTGACTTCAAACACAGGGGCAAGAGCTACAGTTATACAACAAAATCCAGCTAAATCAGGAACTTGTATCAAAAGTTTCCCTTTAGCAGAGTGATTTTACCCTGTGGCAGGGAAATTTAAGAGGGATAGGTGACAGAACTGAGAGATTAATAAAGAGAAACATAGAAGCAATGCTGGAGGACAGAGAATAATCATATAAACTTTGCTACACTGGAGAAGAGGGTAGAAGAGACAGAATAAAGGGGAAAGCAAAAGAATATTGAAATGAACCAGGAATACTAGAGACATTGTTTACTCACTTGGAAATATCATAAAATGAATAAAAGATATTTAAAGAAAAAGATGAATAGACTATAACAAAAATAAATGTAAAAACCTAAACAACCCAAAAATTCTAGACAGAAAAAGCAAAATGAAACAAGCAAATAAAAAAGAAATAATAAAATTCCACCGGTTTCACAGTTCTGTGACAGTGTACACATTCTTGCGCAAAACTGCTGAATAACCCTGTGAAGCCTGCAGAATGATTAGTGTTGGATGTGAGGCTGATCTTAGCCTCTGGATGTAGGGGTTTGGGGCCAGAGTCTTCAGTCAGTAACTTTCTGTATGCCCCTCGATGGATTGTATAATTCTTACCCTTTGTCTCTGCATCTCTCTCCCAGTTGCTCTGGCACCCTCAGACAGAGACAACACAAGGTTGCTCCCAGTCCAAGTTATAGGTAGTTCCCCCTGTTCCTTGCACAGTTTCCTCTGCTCAACTTTAACTGGCATGTCTCTGTTCTCTTGCATCACTTGTTGCAGTGCAGGGTGGGGTGGAGTGTTGTGAGCTCTCTGCTCTTGCTGCTCTTGCCCAGGGCTGCTTGGTTCCACACGGATTCCCCGTTGCTCATTGTGGGAGTGCTAAACTCCCAGTCATTACTGTGCCATGGTACAAGGCTTCTTTTAATCCTGTGTCACTGGTTTATGCCACTGGTCATGGGCCAGTAAGCGTCCTGTTGTCCCACTCCCTACCTTCACTTGTGCTGCCACTGCCACTGCCACTGCCACCATTGCCTCCACTGTGATTCCTATCCTTGCTGACTCACTGCTTACGCCGCCACCACTTGTTTTAATTTCATAATCTTGACAACCAGTGAAAATGTTTGTCTATAGAGACTATTGAGCAGTATGTTTATTTTAGCTGATATATTAGTTTCTTCTCTCCTGAGTAATTTTTAATCTTTCTTCTATAGTGTAAAGCATAGAAAAAAACAAAGCAAAATCTTCCGTTAAAACTTTCAACTTCTTAGATGTGCTGTTTGACTTTATTTTAACTTTAAATTTATTAGAAGTATTTTTTTGTTACACGTTAAAACATTTATGAAATGCTAATTGATTTTCTTACTAGAAATTGAACTCAGGACCATCAAACTGAACTGCATCCCCAGATTTTTTTAAAAATTATTATTAATAGACAGGGTCTTCTTAACTCTCTAATTTGCCTAGGCTAAGTCTGAACTTGAAGTCCTGTTGTGAAAGCTTTACAGCATGTTGGGATCACAAGAATTTGCCACCAGTCCTGGCTCAAAAGACTGATCCTTTTAAAGAACTGATCTGTATTTTATTGAGAGAACTCTTTAATAAATTCTCAGTCTCATAAATAAAAATCAAGGAATTTCATTATCTGTCTGAACTGGTAAAAATGTGCTAGCAAAACAGAAAATAGTAGCTTACAAGTGTAGTGTATTTCTTTGTGCTAAACTTTTCAAACATGCTTTCATATTACAGATATTCCTCGTTTAACGACCTACCTGTTTAACAACCGTTTGGACTTACCATCGAGGCATGCTGTTTGGACTTACGACCTGCCACTTGGACTTATGGCCCGTCTTTTATTGATTTTGTACATTTCTGTACCTCTTGCTTGTAGAGCTTTAATGTCTTTTTCTTTGGTACAGTACATCTTGTTTATACAGTACTGTAATTTTTGCTTATTGTACTGTACAGTACAATACTGTAGTTTTGTGTTCTGTTATACATTACAAAACTACATGTAACAGTTATGCAAATAAAAGCAAAGTCATCACACTGAAGTTTCCTTTGACTACTTCCTTGTTCTGAATATTATAATGTACATACTATATAAAATGTACATACTATATAAAATTCTATTTAGTGACCAATTCACTTAATGACCTAGTCACAGGAAAGGAAATCATTCTTTCAATGTGGAAAGTCTGTATGTCTGCACTGTATTCTCTGTTTTTTCAGATACTTAAAACATTGCATCATCTCTTACTGTAATCTATCCAGTGCATAATTTAGTTAGTATCACTAGACTGTACTTGACAGGTCATTTTTTTTCAGTAATACTGTACCTAAAATTTGGTATTTTATCCAATATTCAATGCTCCTACTTTCAATATGATCATGCATGTGATTTTTTGCTTCACATTGCAGTTAGACAAGTTTACTACCATAATAAATCATCTTCTTAGTAAGATTAAGTTAGAAGAATCCAAAGCATTAAATATTGGCCATTTCAGCTCTATTCTGACTGGATTTACCAAGAAGAAATATGACCTTTGAGAGGGAGTTAACAATAGTTAGCTATATTTTGACTACTATTCAGCCTAAGTTCTGTGTCATGTCATGAATTTCAGAGCAGCTATCATTAAAAGATCCATTCTATTTTGTGCCATCAAATCAATCATTTATTATTCTTGTAAACAATTACATATTTATGAGTCAGTTTGGAGTGAGTTTGTGACATTGACATGTTGCATTATCAAAAAGAAAAAGCAATGTAAGGTGATAAATTTTTCACTCAGAATTCACCATTTACACTCTTTTGAGTAAAAATGGCATGTGAGTGCAAAAGAGAGAGAGAAATAATTCACCTACTAACATTCGATTGAGTAGCCAAGCTCTTAGAGGTTTTTTATTAGGGGGTCATATATCCCAGAATTTAAGAATATATGTGTCAGCAAATTATGCACCCATAACCTCTTGTCCTTTGTAAATAATTCCAGGAAGGAGAAAATTACCAACATAGGCACAGTTCCAAGTCATAAAATAGTCATTCCTGAACAGATTGCAAAATATTAAACATAAAAAGTATATTTTTTTAATTTTAAAGTTTCTTGTTATAAACATTATTGAACAACTTCACTCATATTAGTTAGATATTTAGATTTCACAATTGCCTTTAAAAAATAATATTCATATCTATTAGCTCTGTGAATCCAGAGGTGAATTTTCATTGAGGAAAATATATTTACCTGTTTCATCATGGTTGTATCCATTGAGTCCATTATGAATTCCAAAAATTTGAACATTAGTGATTATTTTTTCCTTTAATGTTTATATAAAAATTTTATTATAATTTGATTACTTATCTTTTCTGAATTGCAAATGCCTTACAACACAAACTTAGCCATGTTTTATACACCATTAGTATTTAAAAAGCACATATCGGCTGGATGAATGGGTATATGAATCAGTGGCTGATTGGAATAGGATAAATATCCTAAGAAAACACATTTGTCTTATGTAAATTCATGCATACCTCAGATTAAGTACAGAATGGGAACTATCTCTAAAGTGTGCTGTCCAATATGGTACATACTAACTACATGTAGCTATCCAAATTTTAATTAAAACTTCAATAAAACTAAGAATTCAGTTCCTAAGATGAACTAGCTACATTTCATTGGCTAAGAGACTTGTATAGCTACCATATTAGACTGTGCAGACACACAGTATTTTTAACATTGCAGAAAATTCTGTTGGATACCACAGCTCCAGAAATTTTTGATGGAGCAAATCACTTTATGGAATTCTAGAAGTTAATAATCACAAAATCATAAGGAACATGATCTAATTTCCCATATTAAAAAGTGTAATTTATGGAGCTATCACTTATACTCCAAAGATGAAAGTATGATTCTTGTTAATTTTTCACTTTATTGATGATTTTTTTGCAAAACAGTAATACAAAGCACTACATATTTAAACAGTTTTAAAGTTGCCATAATTTTCATATAAACTTTCACCGAATGGTTCAACAAAATGACTTAGTTAGAATTAAGCTTGTAGAAGTACAGGCTGAGTTTTCAAAAAACATAAAATTTTCTCCATGTGATAAATATAATCAGATTGTACTGCAAACATATACTAACAAAAATAACCACTAAATAAATTTTAAAAACCCAAATAAGATGAGAATGTAGTTCAGCACTCCCTTGATTCAGTCTCCAGTACTACAAAAATAAATAAATAAATAAATAAATAACCAAACTACATAAATGGGTTTTAAAAAGTGTAAAATCTTCTTCCCTGTTAAAAACTAAATACCTCTTCTACATACACTATCTACAAAGACATTGTGGAAATTTTGGATTTTTTAATCTGAAAGATCTCATAGTATTATATTGAAAGCACCATGTTTATGTTTCCTGCTTCCTCCTTTCCAGATTTAAAATTGTAAAACAATCGTTAGTCATTTTTCAATTTGTAGTTCTTGTAGCCATTTGGAAGAGCCTGCCATAAAATGATGAACCTCTGTCATAGGTAATTTACTTGCTGAAATTGTATTTGTGATTTCTTGAAATCCAACTGAAAGTGTTTGAAGTACTATGAGATTACTTTTGTAGAAAGAATTCCACAGACCACATGTCATACAGATCCTGCCTCTACTGCTTTCAATTTGGTAATATTTTGAAGATATTGACACAGTTGTGTGAGACAATGTTTTCTTGTCCTGCTTAAAATTTTGAAATTCCCTTCTAAGACAATGTGAATTGAAATCAAAAGACATCATAGTTAAGAACATTTTGATAACTGAAGAATTTGAAAATTGAATTATAGAAAACTAATAAGTCTTAGTGACAAAATATATAATTAATATTCAAAGAAGACATGTCCATTTTCCTCAATTAAAAACATACTACTAGTCAATGGGACTAGAGTCACACTTAGTATTTATTAAGTGCCTGGAATCTATATATTCTACTGTTTGATAAACCTACTGCATATTCTGAATTCTATGTTTTGTGTTTACAGAAGTATTAAAATGATCCAATGGATATAGTCCAATTAGTGAATATGATATTATTTTTTAAGCTATCCTTAGCAAATGAAGACAGCTGAGAGTAGAGTTTAAATTTGTGGAATAGTTTGGACCTACATTTCAGATTTTCGGCTGATTTGCTGCCAAAAACACTTTATGGTTCATGGAATACATAAGTATTGTGTCCTTGAAACTAAAGAAACTATGAAATCTATGTAGTGCATTTGAATTACTAAAGCCCTGTAATTTAAAGACATTTACTTCAAATTTAAACTGATTGCAATGTACTAAGCACAAAAATCTTTTTACCCCCTTTTTATCCTCTATCCCACAGCTGATTGTTGAACACTATAAGAACTGTAGGAAACGGATTTTAATTTGTGTAATTCAAGGTGAGTTTTATATACATTAATTATCATATAAGTCTTCTTTATCTGTGTCTTTTTAGGAGTATTGAGTTTATTTGACTTTCCATTTTTTCATGTATCTTTTATAAAAATGAACTTCAAGCTTAAAATATTAACAGTGAGAGTGGACAAAGAAAGGAAATTATATTATTTAAATGCGCTGATGGGTATCATGCACAGAAATGAAAAACAACCAAAATCTCACAAATTATATTAAATATCTCTATTGGTCTAGGTCATCAACTTATGACACTATATCATCAACAAGTTGTCAATTACCAAAGATAAATTATGAAAATAGAGGCTATCTTTCTTCTAGTGGACGTGTTTGGCCCTTTGTCAATGATAAGGTGACTGTGTTTGTAGTTGTTTCCGCATTTTCAAATCTGTCCCCTTGATTTTCAGGTGTAATTTTTTGATAGTACCATGCAGTTTTTATTAAAGTAGCTTTGTAGTATCATTTCAAGTCAGGAAATTGTGATGCCTCCTGCCTTGTCTTTGTTGCTCAGAACAGGTTTTACTATTTTAGGTCTTTTCTGGTTCCAAGTGAATTTTAGAAAAGTCTTCTCTAGTTCCATGAGGTATTCTAATGGTATTTTGATTGAAATTGAATTAAATCTGTATAACAATTTTGGGAGTATGGCCATTTTCACTATATTTGTTCTTCCTACCCAAAAGCAATAGATATCTTTATTTCCTTTTTCTGATATCCTCTTTAATCGCTTTTTTTCAGAGTACTGTTATTTTCAATGTATAGATATTTTACTTCACTTATTAGACTGATTCCTAAGTGTGCCATTTTTTTGTATGCTATTGTAAAAAATGTGGTTTCCTACATTTTCTCTGTGAATTTGGTTTTTTTTTTTTTTGGTATAGAATTGCTTTTGATCTTTGAGTGTTGACTTTGAATTGCGCTGTTCTACTACATTTGGTTATTAAATCTACATGTCTTTTGGTGGAGTTTTGGGAGTCTTCTGGGTAGAGTATCATGCCATCTGCAAATCATGATAATTTAATTTCTTCCCTTCCTATATTACTTTTATTTCTCTCTTGTCTAATTGCTCTGTGTAATGTTTCCAGAGCTGTATTGAATAGGAGTGGTCATAATGAGCATCTTCGACCTGTTCCTAATTGTAGAGTGAAAATTTTCAGTTTTTCACCATTTAGTATGATGTCGGCTATTGGTGTGTCATAGATGGCTTTTATTCGATTGTGGTAAAAACTGACTATTCCAATTTACTGTAGGTCTTTTATCATGAATGTGTATTAGACATTTGTCAAACGCTTTTTCTGAATCTTTTGAGAAAAGCATGTGATTTTTGTTTTTGGCTCTGTTGATATGGTGCACTTTGTTTATTGATTTGCATATGTTGAACCATCCGTGTATCCCTGGGATGAATCTTACTTGCTGTACTCTGTTTGTCAGTATCTTACTGAGCATTTCTGTGACTATGTTCAGTAGTGAGATTGCCTCTAGTTTTCTTTACTGGTTGTATCCTTCTCTGATTTTGAAGACAGGGTAATGGCTGATTCCAGGAATGATTCTGGGAGTAGTGCTTCCCTTTCAATTTGATTAAAGAGTATCAGAAAACCTGACTTTCCACATGCCAAAGTCTAAAACTAGACCCATATCTGTCACCGTGCACTAAACTAAAATTGAAATGGATCAAAGATCCAAATATTAAAACAGAAAAAATAAATATTCTGGAAGAAGAATAAATAGAAATCTTGAAGTCATAGGTGTACACAAATATTTCATGAACAAATCCACAATCATCTAGTAAATATTACAAAGAATCTGAAGCAGAGATTTTATGCCATTAAAAAGTCTTTTCACAGCAAATGTAATCACCAACAGTGTGCAAAGACACCCCCACAGAGTGGAAAAAACTTTTTCCAGTTGTCCCTCAAACTAAGGACTTCTATCTAGAACTTATAAAGAATTGAAAAAATCAAGACACTCAAATTTAAAGATCCAGTCTAACATAGGCATCTGAGTTGAGTACACTCTTCTCAGGGGAAGAAATACAAAGACAAATATATATGTGAAAAAACATTGAACATCACTAGTCGTTCAAGAGATGCAAATTAAAACAATGCTGAGATTCCATCTCAGTACAGAAAGAATAGCAAATCAAGAAATCAACTAATAACAAATGATGGAAGGGATGGGAGAAAAATGAACCCTACTCCAGTGTGATTGTGGCAGTGCAGAGTGGTGCAACCACTGTGGGAATCAGTGTGGAGATTCCCGAAACCTAGGATTCAATGTCACATTTGACCCAGATAGTTTCATTCTGAGTATCTTCCCGAAAGTATTAAAAACGTTATATAACAGAGATGTATGTTCATTCATGTTTACAGCAGCAGAGTTTTTAATAGCTACATCTTCGAAACAACCCACATGTCCTTCAACTGAGGAATGGATAAAGAAGACTTGATTTTTTTAACAAAATGGAGTACTATTTATTTTTTATTTATTTTTTTGAATTTAAGCAAAAAAGAAAGAAAAAAAAGACATGTATAACAAAGACAACAAGCAAAAGAGACAAACAAACGACTAGAGTAACATTGCAGGTTTACAAAACCGGATGATAGAAACTTGACAATGGTTGCAAAACTGTGTATTGGTATCTTCAAAATGGTTACTTACATTAACAGATATAGACATGTAAAACTGATCCAATCATATGAAAATTAATTGTTCTTTCTCAATAACGAATACATTCAACAGTGTGTTCATTTTAGTTATCTATGATATACATATATACAGATTTATATCTTTTCCTTTTCCCTTTTCTCTTTCCCCCTTTTCCCTTCCCAATTACTTTTGCTCTTCGAGCTCCTTTGTACCCTTACATAGTATTTATTATACATTTTGGATCATATATAGTTTTTCCGTTTCTTACACTAGGGAGTCAATATGGTATTTACACAAGTGGGTTTAATTTATCACACTTGTGAGTATGGTCTCAAGTTGTGACCATTTACTTATAAAAGTCTCAATGCAATCTTTCTTAATAGATGAGTAGTACTCCACTGTATAAAAATCCCACATCTTTTTTTATCCAGTCTTTGATTGATGGGCACATGGGCCGTTTCCAAGACCTGGCTATTACAAATTGGGTTGCTATAAACATGGGTGCACAGATATCACTGTGGTATGATGTTTTCAATTCTTCGGGGGAAATGCCCAAAAGTGGTATAGCTGGGCTGAATGGGATCTCTAATCCTAGCTTCTTGAGGAATCTCCACACTGTTTTCCACAGTGGCTGCACAAGTCTACACTCCCACCAACAGTGGAGAACAGTTCCTTTTTCCCCACAGCCCCTCCATCATTTGTTGTTGATTGATCTTTTAATCTTGGCCATTCTTTCTGGAATGAGATGGAATCTCAGTGTTGTTTTAATTGGCATTTCCCGAATGACCACGGATACTGAACATTTTTTCATATATTTATTTGCCATTTGTATTTCTTTCTCTGAGAAGTGTGTATTCATCTCAGATGCCCATATTTGGACTGGGTCCTTGAATTTTAGGGGCCTGATTTCTTTTAATTCTTTATATGTTTTAGACAGAAGTCCTTTGTCTGATGGACAATGGGCTAAGATATTTTCCCAGGTGGGTTTGCTTTTCACTCTGTTGGAGATTTCCTTTGACATGCAAAAACGGTATAGTAAGATGAGATCCCAGTTGTTGATTCTGGGAAGTATTTCCCGTGCAATTTCTTTTTTGTTCATGAACACTCTGCCTACTCCTATGTCATCAAGATTTTTACCTACTCTGTCTTCTAGTAAGTTTAGTGTCTCTATTTTTATATTCAGAACTTTGATCTATTTTGACTTTATTTTAGTGCATGTTGATAGGCATGGATCTAGTTTTAGTTTATGACTTATAGAAAACCAGTTTTTCCAGCACCATTTGTTAAAGAGGTTGTCTTTCTTCCAATGTACCTGTTTGGCCACTTTGTCAAAGATGAGGTAGCTGAGTGTGTTTGTAGTTGTGACTGTATCTTCTAATCTATTCCATTGATCTTCAGGTCTGTTTTGATTCCAGTACCATGCTGATTTTATCACAGTAGTTTTGTAGTATAGTTTCAAATCAGGGATTGTGATGCCTCCTGCCTTCCCTTTGCTGCCCAGAATTGCCTTTGTTATTCTAGGTCTTTTCTGGTTCCAGATGAATTTCAGGAATGCTTTCTCTAGCTCTGTGATGTAGGCAGGTGGTATTTTGATTGGAATTGCATTGAATCTGTGTAATAATTTTGGGAGAATGGCCATTTTCACAATGTTTGTTCTTCCTATCCATGAACAGGAAATATCTTTCCGTTTTCTGAAATTTTCTTCGATTTCCTTCTTTAGAGTAATGTAATTTTCATTGTATAGATCTTTTACTGCTTTTGTTAGATTGATTCCTAAGTATTTCATTTCTTTGGATGTTATAGTGAAGGGTGTGGTTTCTCTTATTTCTCTGTCACTGACTTTGTTGTTTGTGTACAGGAATGCTATTGATTTTTGAGTGTTCATTTTGTATCCAGCTACATTACTGAATTTGGTTATTACTTCTAGAAGTTTTCTAATGGATTTTTGGGGGTCTTCTATGTAGAGTATCATATCGTCTGCAAATAATGATAATTTCACTTCTTCCTTTCCTATCCTTATTCCCCTTATTTCTTTCTCTTGTCTAATTGCTTTGGCTAATATTTCCAGGACTATATTGAATAGGAGTCATGATAATGGACTTCCTTGTCTTGTTCCTGATTTTAGGTTGAAAGTTTTCAGTTTTTCTCCTTTCAGTAAGATGTTGGCTGTTGGTTTATGATATATAGCTTTTATCAGGTTGAGGTAGAGACCATCTATTCTGATTCTCTGTAGGGTTTTGATCATGAATGGGTGTTGGATTTTGTCGAAAGCTTTTTCTGCATCTATTGAGATGATCGTGTGGTTCTTGTCCTTGGTCCTGTTGATATGGTGTATTGTATGTATTGATTTCCGTATGTTGCACCATCCCTGCATTCCTGGTATGAATCCCACTTGATCATGTTGTATAATCTTTGTGACAACTTGCTGTATTCTATTTGCCAGAATTTTATTGAGGATTTTTGCATCTATGTTCAATAGGGAGATTGGCCTGTAATTTTCTTTTTCAGTTGGCTCTTTCTCTGGTTTTGGTATTAGGGTAATGTTTCCAGGAATGAGTTAGGGAGACTTGGTTCCCTTTTGATTTCATTAAAGATTTTGAGGAGTGTTGTCATTAAGTCTTCCCTGAATTTCTTATAGAATTCAGCAGTGAATCCATCAGGGCCCAGGCTTTTCTTTGTTAGTAGGGTCTTAATTATATTTTCAATTTCATAAGCTGATATTGGGTTATTCAGCAGCTTTATGTCTTCTCGATTCAGCTTTGGTAATTCATAGGTTTCTAGGAATCTGTCCATTTCTTGTGTTATCAAATCTACGTGAGTAAAGTTTTTTGAAGTAGGTGTTGATGATCTTCTGTATTTCCACTGGGTCTGTAGTGATTTCACCCTTTTCATTTCTTATTGCATGAATCTGAGTTTTTTCTTTCCTCTTTTTGATAAGGTTGGATAGGGGTTTATCAATGTTATTTACTCTTTCAAAGAACCAACTCTTCGATTCATAAATTCTTTGTATCGTTTTTTTAGTTTCAATTGCATTAATTTCTGCTCTAATCTTAATAATTTCCTCACTTCTTTGGGCTTTGGACTTGACTTGCTCTTCTTTTTCAAGAAGTTTGAGGTGCACCATTAGGTTGTTTATGTGTGTTCTTTCCGTTTTCCTCATGTGAGAGTTTAGTGCTATAAATTTCCCTCTGAGGACTGCTTTCATTGTATCCCAAGGTTCTGGTAATTTGTATTTGCATTTTCATTCAATTGTAGATATTGTTTAGTTTCTTCTTTAACTTCTTCTGTGACCCATTGGTTATTTAGGAGAGTATTATTTAATTTCCATGTGTTTATGCGGTTATTGTAAGCTTTTTTGTCATTCGTGTCCAATTTTACTGCGCTATGGTCAGATAATAAGCATGGAAATCTTTCAGTTCCTTTGCATTTGCTTAAGTATATTTTGTGGACCAGTGTGTGATCTATTTTAGAGAGTGACCCATGTGCAGCTGAGAAGAATGTGTATTCTGATGTTGATGGGTGGAATACTCGGTATATATCTACTAGGTCCATTTGTTCAAAGTTTGATTCAGTTCTACTATTTCTTTGCTGATTTTTTGTTTGGTTGATCTATTTCTCTGTGACAATGGAGTGTTCAGGTCTCCTGCTATAACTGTATTACTGTTTATTTGGTTTTTCATGTCTATTAAGAATTATCTTTCTTAGTTGGGTGCTCCCATATTCGGTGCATATATATTTATGATTGTAATCCCTTCCTCTTGAAGTTTTCCCCTAACAAGTATGTAGTGACCTTCTTTATCTCTTTTGATCATTCTCGGTTTGAAGTTTGCATTGTCTGCAAACATAATAGCTACCCCTGGTTTTTTCTGGGTTCCTGTTGCATGGAGTGTTGTTTTCCAGCCTTTGATTTTTAGTCTGTGAATTTCCTTTTGAGTGAAATGTGTTTCTTTTACACAGCATATTTTTGGGTTTTTGTTTCTTAACCCACTCTGCTAATCTGTTTCTTTTTATTGGTGAGATGAGACCTTTTGTGTTGATTGATGTAACTGATACGTACTGGCTCATCCCTTTCATGATATCTCTCTGTTGTTGGTTTTCTACATTTTCTGTTTAATTACTTGCCCTGCTTAGTGGTTTCCTTTGGTTGTTGTTCTTGAGATTGTGGCTATCTTTGTCTCTTTCTAGAGTGTCTTTCAGTACTCTTTGTAGTGTTGATTTGGTGGCCATAAATGTCTTCAGTTGTTCTTTGTCATGAAAGTATCTTATTTCTCCGTCAATTTTTAAGGATAGTTTTTCAGGGTACATTAATCTGGGTTGAAAGTTGTTTTCTTTCAGGGTTTGAAATACTTCACTCCAAGCTCTTGTAGACTTAAAGGTTTGTGTTGAGAAGTCTGCCATGATTCTGATAGGCTTTCCTTCATAGATGATCAGTTTCTTTTCTGTGACAGCTTTTAGTATTTTGTTCTTGTGCTGTATTTATGATGCCCTTATTATTATATGTCTGGGTGAGGCTTTATTTTGGTTGTGGTTAACTGGGATTCTGTATGCTTCAGTTACCTGTATTTCAGATTCTCTTCCCATCTTTGGAAAGTTTTCTGCTATTATTTCTGTGAATAGTCTTTGCAGGTCATTAGTGTTGACCCCTGCTTTTTCATTTATGCCTATTAATCTTATGTTATTTCTCTTGGCATCATCTTGCAGCTGTTGAATTGTGTTTCTTGGTTCCTTACTATTTTTAGAAGATCTTTTCTTTCATGGCCATGATCTCCCATGCTGTCTTCAAGATCTGAGATTGTATCTTCAGCTTCATTCAAGCAGTTTTTCAAACTTTCCATGGAGTTTTTCATTTCCTGCATTTCCCTTTGCATCTGTTTCATGCATTCTGTTTGTGTCTTATATTGTTTATTCAAGGTTTTGATCATTTTCTTAAGTTCTTTTTTTTATCTTGCTCTTCTTTAGATACACACATTTCTTCAATAATGATTCTCATTTCATTTTCTAGCTGAGAGAATATTTCTGATTTGAATTTCTCTATAGCTTCATCAAGCTGTTTCTTTATTGCATCTTGTATCATTTCAGAAAGTCCATTTGTGTGACTCCCACGTCTTCCATTTCAGTGTCTCTTGGGTTTGTTCTTTGTAGACTGGGGGACTGAGACTGCCTCTTGGTCTTTCGTTTTGTCATTTTCTTCTACAACTTATGTGGTTCTGTGACCTGTGAGGCTGACCAGGCATTCCCCTAAGGGTCGCAGTGAGTGGTGGGTTGCACTGAGTCATCAGACCCGGTAGAGCTGGATCCTGAGCACAGCAAGGGAGCGTGGCCTCCTGGGGTGTGTGGGTGGAGCCTTCGCCTTAACTGGATGGGGGCCAAGGCCTTCTGGTCCCAGGGAGCTAGGCAGAGTGTACCCCAGAGTGTGACGCTGCCCAGACCCTAGGTCTGTCTGCAAGTTCAGAGCTACAGCTGTGCGAGGGCAAGCTTGGGCGAGTCCCAGGCCTACAGTGCTTGCTCCCAGCTGGGTTGGGGTCTGCGAGGTCTGGGATGCCACACACACAAGCCACACCACTGAAGTTTGGAGCTCGCACATGCTCTTCACTCTGGTTGGCGGAGGACAAACTCTCCAAGGCCCTGCAGCTATGTTGGTCAGTCCCTGAGGAGCAGCTCTGGGGTTCTGGGCTGATCTGGGCTGGGCTGTGTACCTCTGTGTCCTGCGAGGCTGGCCGGGCATTCCCAGAGGGTCCCGCTGATTCTTGTGTCACGCTGAATCGTGGGACCTGGTAGAGCTGGGTCCTGCGCGCAGCAAGGGAGAGCGTCCTCTACATGGAATATCTTGTACTGATAGGAAGATGATTTGATTAAATAAATGATACATTTCCCCAAATCTACATATTCATGAATAAAAGTTGTATAGCGTTCTATTTGATGAAACCAAATTTGGAAATAACAATAAGTGCTACTGGAGATCTTACTTTCTCCCTTAATAATTTCAGGTTTTAAAGTCAGTGCTTAATGGGTACTTGAGTACACTATCTCGATCTTGTCATAATATTCCTCATATAATAATATCTATATATCTATCTGTGGGTCTGTCTGTCTGCTCTGCTCTGCTCTACTGGTGATTGAACTCAGGGCCTTTGTCCCGAAATATATTCCCCAGTCTTCTAAAAATATTTTTAAAGTAATTCTTTGCCAAATGACTGAACTGGCCAGCCTGGCATCAAATTTGCAATAATCCTGCCTCAGCTTGCCAGAGTCCTAAGTCAGAGATAAGTGCCATCACGCTGTATATTTAAATTCTTTTGTTACAAATGTCTACTCATAATATCCTTTATTCATGCAAATGAGGAAATGTGAAATACCTTCTCCTGTCCTTACTGAAAAACTGAATTTCTTAAAAGTTTCCATCATGTAATGTCATATGACTGTAATATCAGTACTTTTGAAGGCTGAGGCAAGAGGATCACAAGTTCCAACCAGCCTAAGAAATTTAGGAATTTAACAAGACCCTGTCACAATAAATTGATCAGTTAAGCCTAAGTACATACTTAGTGTGAAGGTTCTAGGTTCTATACCTAGTACCACACACAAAAATACTTGCTTATCAATGGAAAATTTCAGTTACTTCAAACTTTATTTAGTAAAGGAAGAATCTTAGCATACGACATTATTTTCCTTGTTCTCTCCCGTACTCATCGTATCACTTCTACCATTCTCTCCAAACACTCAAATCCACAGTCTGAATGGTTTCTGAAACCTCCCAGATCCAATAAGTCTTCCAAACCTCTCCCTGTTTCTTTCAGTGCTTTCATTCTTTTAATTAAGTTTCAGTTTCACTAGTTTCCTCAAATATCACCTTTTCTATTTTGAGTGTCTATAATTCTTCCAAACCTCTACCTAGCCCTTAAGTCCTTCATCTTCTCTGTCTCTCTTAATTCAGCCACAATTTTCTTTGCCTCTCCTTGACCTGCCTAGATTATATAAAAACTTCCTTCCTTAGTCCCACCTACCCAAAAGTTCTGAATCATTATTTTCTCTTCAATAAGTGGTTGACCCTTCTTAGAATCCCCATTATTTTCTAGTGTCTCAAAAAGCCTATTCATAACTTTTGCTCTCCTAGTTTCACTTAGTACAACACAGTTATTGTCAAAAGTATACATACTCTTTAAAAATAATTTCAACATTATTAATCACTGTATTACAATATTGAGAAACAGTTTGAGTTTTGCAAAATGTCATTATTAAGACATTTTGTAGCCCAATTACTGGCAGATTAATTTTATTCTTTACTGCTGCTTAATATGCACACAACATTATAAAGCCCTGGTATTTATAGCATGCTTACTTGCTCAGGCTAGAGATAGTACAG
The DNA here is from genome assembly GCA_004363535.1 of Dasyprocta punctata. Classification (NCBI taxonomy): domain Eukaryota; kingdom Metazoa; phylum Chordata; class Mammalia; order Rodentia; family Dasyproctidae; genus Dasyprocta; species Dasyprocta punctata. Next base: position 105,218 of record RJWM01001255.1, read on the forward strand.
GGGACTTGCAAAAACATTAGGAGATGTAGTCCCTGTACTTTACAATTAATAAAGTTAAGTCAAATTAAAGCAAGATAAAATTAATTAAAAATAACATTCTGTGCTTTTTGTGGGGATTTTGGTTTGTTTGAGAGAGGTTATTCCTCTGCAGCATAAATTGGCCTCTAAATTGAGAAACTTCTGCCTCTGTTGGGTGCTGTGATTACAGCAGAGTCCAACACTCTTGGCACATTTTTCTACTTTTCAAGGGGGATAGAGAAAGAATCGATAGGTATATGAGTAAGGGAATAATTTATTTGAATATACATGACACATAATAGCTATTATTGGGATTTTTAAAGTTAAAGTTAAAAAACTTCATTGCTCAAAGACTTTGCTGACTATCTTCATCAGAGGTAGTCACTGCAAGTCTTTTATGCACTTAATGTTTGATATCATACTTACTCTTATGCTTATTCTGATATTCCCCATGTTTCGCCAAGTAGGGAAATGTTTTAGAGGAAATGAGTTTTGCATTGGCCTATAACACATGGTGACTTTGCATGACCAGAGAGAAAATTTGTGGCTAGAGAATGTGTTTGCTTAGCTAAAGAGAGATCATGGATTATAAATTAAATAGAAAAACATTTGTTGGAAGCCTATAATTAAGAATTTTTAATGGTAAGCTTTCAAGTTCAGATATAAGGGCTTTTGATAGATAGAAATAATATTTTGTTTTCAATTTTTGTTTTTGTTATGCCATGCAACATTTTCCAAAATAATATTTATTTTCCAACACCAGAAAAAAATAAAATTAATCCTTTAAAACATATTGGTATGTAGGTAACATACATGAAAATATTTTAAAATTATTTATTCTTAATGAAAATAAAAAGTGGTACAGAAATACTGATATTATGTCAACTTGACTCAGTTTAACACTTCCTCTTGAAATTAGTTACAGATGTAACTAGTGAAAAATTTATAGGTGTAATGTTGTAGTTGTCAAATATAACAAGCTTTAATTATCTTTTCCATTTTAAATTGATCAAATTTAGAAATGTTAAAATTTTATAATGTTCAGCACAAAATCATAATGACATGGTTCATATATTTTATTTCAAAAATCATTTGATTTTTTTCAGATGTTTCCACTAATTTTAACAAAATGCTGGATTACAGAATGTTGAAATATTTTACAGTTATGCAATTCAAATAACTCCCCACTTTCCCTAATTATTTCTCCCTAGTTTTACCTAATTAATTTTATCCTCCCTCTTTATTTATTTTAAAGAGAGTGAAAAATAAAAACAATGATAAAGAATTTGAAAACAAGAAAATAGGAAACTAACACTGGTTAATATACTGGGTATTGTTATCTTCAAAGTAATTGCTCAGATTACAAGACATAAGCACACATAGTTGAACAGACAACATAAGCAAAAAGTATTTTTTAATGAAATAAGGAAATCACTAATATGACTACCTTAGCTATTTTTGATATATGTGTATATATTTTTTTCATTTCCCAGTTGCTCTTTGCTTTTAAGCAGTTTTTTCACTTTTACAATATCTATTGTAGATTTGGGATCTTATTTACTTTTTCAGTTTCTTGCACTAGGGAGACAATATGTGTTTACACATGTGAGTTTAATTTTTTTCACTTACAAGTATGGTCTCTAGTTGCGTTTATTTACTATAAAAACCTAGTGTTCATCCTTCTTTATAACTGAGTGGTGCTCCATTATATAAAAATACTTACCTCTTTTTATCCATTCCTCAGTTGTTGGGCATTTGGCTTGCTTTCAAATTTATGTAATACAAATTGTGCAGCTATAAATGTGGATGCACATATGTCGCTGTGGTATGATGTTTTAAATTCTTCTGCAAAAATACCCAGAATGGGAATAGCTTGATCAAATGTAGCATCTAATCTTTTTTTTTTTTTTTTTTTTTTTTTGCTGAATCTCCGCACTGATTTCTACAATGGTTGTACCAGTCTATACTCCCATCAACAGTGGAGAAGTTTCCTTTTTCCCCACAGCCCCACCAGCATCTGTTACTTTTTGATTTCTTGAAGATTGCCATTCTTTCTGGAGTGAGATGATATCTCAGTGTTTTAATATGAATCTCTCAAAATGACCAAAAATTTGAACATTTTTTCATATATTTATTTGCCATTTGTATTTCTTCCTCTGAGAAGTGCATTTTTATCTCAGATGTCCATTTTTGGATTGTATCTTTAAATTTGGCTGGCCTTATTTTTTCAATTCTTTCCAAGTTCTACATATAAGTATTTTGTCTGAGGGACAGTTGGCAAGGATTATTTCCCAATTTGTGGGTTTTCTTTTTACTCTTTTGGTGATTTCTTTTGATGTGCAAAAACTTTTTAATAAGATGAGATCCCATTTGTTGATTCTATAAAGTACTTCCAGTGCTGCTTGGTTTTACTTCATGAACTATCTGCTTACCTCTATGTCGTCAAGAAATCCAACTTACTCTTTTAGTAGATTTAATGTTTCTGTTTTAATATTTAGAACTTTGATAGCTTTTGACTTAAATTAAGTGCATGATGATAGACATACTTCTAGTTTTAGTCTTTGGCATGTGGAAAGTCAGTTTTTTTCAGCACCATTTATTGAAGAGACTATCTTTCTTCCATGGAACATGCTTTGACTCTTTGTAAAGATAAGGGGACTCAGTGTGTTTGTAGTTCTGTCTATGCATTCTAATCTGTTCCATAGATCCTCAAGTCTGTCATTTTGCCAGTACTATGCTGATTTATTTTGTACCAAGAATTGAACTTATTACCTCATGCTTTCCAGGGAAACACTTTTCCACTGAGCTACATGCCTGGTCCACCATTCTGATTTTCTCAGAGTAGCTTTGTAATAAAATTTCAAGTCAGAGATTGTGATGCCTCCTACTTTGCCTTTGTTTCTCAGGATTGCCTTTGCTCTTCTAGATCTCTTCTGCTTGAAAATGAATTTTAGGAATGTCTTCTCTATATCTGTGAGGTAGGATCATTGTATTTTGATCAAGATTGTATTAAATGTATACAACAATTTTGGATTATGGCCATTTTCATATTGTCGATTCTTCTTATCCTTGAGTAAGGTATATCTTTTCATATTCTGAAATCCTCTTTGATCTCTTTTTTTTAGAGTGCTGTTGTTTACAAGGTATAGATGTTTTATTTCATTTGTTAGAATGATTCCTAAGTATTTCATTACTTTGCATTCTATTGCGAAGGGTGTGGTATCCACATTTTCTCTCTCAGTGGATTTGTTGGTTGTGTGCAAGAATGCTATTAATTTTTGATTGTTGACTTTCTATCCAGCTATACTACTGAATTTGGTTATTAATTCTAGAAGCCTTTGATGGAGTTTTTAGGGTCTTCTATGTAGAATATCATACCATCTGTGAAGAATGGAAGTTTAAATTCTTCCTTTGCTACACTCATTCCTTTTATTTCTTTCTCTTTTCTAATTATTCTGACTGTTTCCAGAGCTATATTGAATAGGAATGGTGATAGTGGACATCCTTTCCTTGTTCCTGATTTTAGATTGAAATCTTTCAGTTTCTGTCCATTTATTATGATGTTGGCTGTTGATTTGTCATAGATGGCTTTTATCTGATTGAAGTAAAGACCATCTATTCCAGTATTTTGTAGAAATTTTATCATGAATCAGTGTTGGAGTTTTTCAAAAGCTTTGTCTGCATCTACTGAAACTGTGATTTTTGTCCTTGGCTCTGTTCACGTGGTGTATTATGATTTTTGATTTGTTTATGTTAAACCATTCCTGCATTCTTAGGATGACTTCCACTTTGTCATGGTGAATAGTCTTCTTGGTGATTGGCTGCACTGTGTTTGTTAGCATTTTACTGAGAAATTTTACATCTATGTTCATTAGGGTGATAGGCCTATAGTTCTATGTTTTGGTTGGGTCTATCTCTGGTTTCAGTATCAGAGCAATACTTGACTCCAGGAATGAGTTAGTGAGAATTGTTTCCCTTTCAATTTCATTGAAAGTTTGTGGAGCATTGGCATTAAATTTTTTAATTTTCTTTATTATAAAAAAAAACCAAACAAATAAATCAGAATAAAGTCAATCAAAACAAAATGGTGAAAGTGATACAGCACTTCAAAACAAAGTAATAGGTAGAGTAGTCTTGTTGATTTCCTATTATCTTGTTTTGAAGCCCTGTATTACTTTCATTGTTTTGTTTTGAGTAGTTTTATTCTATTGTGTTGTTTTATTTTATTATGTCTGATGGTATAAGCAGCTATTTTGAAGATAACAATAGGTGCTATATTAGCCCTTGCCATTAAATCTTGTCTAAATTTCCAGTGTAATTCACACATGAATACCTCAGTACTTGGGCTTTTCTTTGTTGGTAAGATTTTCGATTTCATTAACTCATATTGGTTTATTCAAAATTTATGCATCTTCTTGATTCATCTTTGGTAATTCATACTTTTCTTGGAATCTGTATATTTCTTCTGTGTTTCCATGCTATGTGAGTAAAGATTTCCATATTAGATATTGATGATCCTCTGTATTCCACAGGATCTGCAATGATTTCACCCTTTTAATTCCTCATTGTATGAATTTGAGTCTTTTCATTCCTTTTTTTTATAAAGTCAAGTGGAGGTTTATCGATTTTATTTCTTCTTTCAAAGAGCCAAATTCATTGTTTCTATTGTTTTCTTGTTCTCACTTCTGTTAATTCCTGCTCTGATCTTTATAATAGTCTCCCTTTTATGGTTTTGGGTCTTGACTTGCTTTTTTTTTATTTTTTGGTAGAAACTTGATATGCAGCATTAGGTTGTTTATTTATGTTTGTTCTATTTTCCTGACATGAGAGTTCACTGCTATAGATTTCCCTCTTGGGATTGCTTTCATTTTGTTCCACAGGGTCTGGTTAGTTGTATTTGGATTTTCATCTGATAATAGATATTATTTCTTTTCTTCTTCAATTTCATCTGTGACCCATTGGCTGATCAACAGAGTGTTACTTAATTTGCATGTGTTTATGGAGTTTTGTGGTTTCTTTTCCATTAATTTTTAATTTCTTTGTACTATGATCAGACAATACACATGGGATAATTTTGATTTATTTACATTTGCTTAAGCATCTTCTATGACCTAGCTTATGGTCTATTTTGAGAACATCTTGTGTGCAACTGAGAAAAATGTGTATTCTGATATTGTTGAGTGGAAAACTTTGTAAATGTCTACTAAGTACATTTGTTCACAGCTTTGGTTTACTTATGTTATTTCTTTGCTGATTGTCTAGTTGATCAATCTCTTTGTGACAATGGGGTATTAATGTGCCCCATTGCAGTTGTATTACTTCTAATTTGTTTTTTCTTGCCTATTAATATTTGTCTTATATGACTGAATGCTCTATATTTGGTGCTTATGTATTTGTGATTGTTATCTCTTCCCCTTGAATTTTTCCACTGAAAAGTATGTAGTGACTGTTTTAATGTGTTTTGATCATTCCTGTTTGAAGTTCACATTATCTGAATACAGATTAACTACCCCTGCTTTTTTCTAGGTACCTTTTGCATGGTATATTGTTTTCCATCCTCTGATTTTTACTCTGTGAATGTATTTTTGAGTTAAATGTGTTTCTTGTATATAGAATACTGTTGGATCTTGTTTCTTGGTTCATTCTGCCAGTCTGTTTCTTTTGATTGAATTGAGGCCAATTACATTGATGGCTAAAACTGATATGTGTTGATTTGTCTTTGGTATGTTATTTTCCTGCTGTTGGTTCCCTACTTTTTCCCTCTATTTAATTGTTTGCCTTGTTTTGTGGTTTATTCATGGTGTTCTTGGAATTGTTGTCATTTTAATCTCTGTTTAAAATCTATTTCAGTACCCTTTGTAGTGTTGGTTTGGTGGTCATAAATTTTTTCAGCTGTTCTTTGTCATTGAAGTGTCTTAGTTCTCCATTAATTTTGAAGGACAGTTTTGCAGGTCTCATTAGTCTGGGTTGGAAGTTGTTTTCTTTCAGAACTTGAGATAATTCACACCAAGCTCTTCTTGACTTGGGGGTCTGTTTTGAGAAGTCTGTCATGATTCTGACAGGCTTTCCTTTATAGGTGATCTGTTTCTTTTCTCTAGCAGCTCTTAGTAATATGTTTTTTTGCTTAATTTCTTGGATCTCTCTTATATGTCCGTTTGTAGATTTATTTTGGTAACGGCTAAATGGCACTCTATATTCCTCACTTAATGTCAGATTCTTATCCCATGCTTGGGAAATTTTTTGCTATTACTTCTTTTTTTTAATTTCTTTTTTACTTTTTCTTTTCTTTCTTTTTTGAGACCAAGAATGAAATTTAGAACCATAAACTTGCCAGACAGGCAATGTGCCTTTGAGTTATATTTCTGGCCCCTCTGTTATTACTTCTGCAAATGTTATGTCATTTGTGTTGACTCCTGCTTTTTCACTGACACTAATTATTCTTATATTTCTTTGCAACTTCATGTAACTGTTGAATTGTTATTTCCTAATCTTTTGCTATTTTCTGGAGATCTTTCCTTTCATTATCACTAGTTGTGATCCTGTCTTTAAAGTCTGAAGTTCTGTCTTCAGTTTTGCTCAAGAAGTTTTGCCAAGTTTCAATTGAATTTTTAATTTCCTGGATATCTGTTTGAATCTGTTTCATGCCTTCTATTTCTTTCTTACATTGATCATTCACTGTTTTCATCCTCTTTCTATCATCACCTATTTTAAAATCTATGTCTACTGTTGATTAGCTCAGCAATCAATTTATAAAAGTTGACATTTCTTTTTTTTCTGAGAAATTATTTCTGATCTGATTTCCTCTGTAGCCTTACAGTTTTGTTTCTTTTTGTTGGTTGCTATCATTTCAGAAATTTCAGGCATGTGTCTTCTGATTTCTTCTTTGTCTTCATCTCATAGACTTGTTTGAGAAGAGTTGAAGGTTTGAGATAGAAAGTTGTTTATTCATCTTGTCATTTTCTACTTTAAAAATTTTTTATTTTGTTTCCTGTAATGATCCTTGTGGGTAGCTATATCACTAGTATCAAAGCCTTTGTAAGAAAAGTCTGTTCTTAATAAATGTCTTCTCTGTGTAGGAAATTCTTGGTGTGTCTCTCACAAATGTCTACCTTCACAATTAATTAAGAGCATGATGTTGTTATATCTTTAGTTCAGTCACTGGTCTTTGTTGCAGAACTGTGGTGATTCAGATCTTCCCAGAAATGTTACAGAAGAGAGAACAATTGATTGGAACATATATGACATCCTAGCTCAAGTAGTAAAATTAGCAGTGACAATAGTGTCAAATGCAATGTACAAACTGACAAACTGTGGCAACTATTGATTTTGTACTTTAGGCCATAGGTGCAGAGTCTCTAGTAATTTAGCAGAACCAATCACAAATTAAGAGCTTGTATGCACAGTGTTTTTCCTTGGTAGAGTGGTTTGACCCTGTAATGTGGAAATTTAGGGAGGACAGTGTATAAAACAAAGATAATTGGAAAGAAAATAGAAGTAAGGCTGTCAGGCAAAAAATAATCATGTAATGTTTGGGAAACTACAGAACGGGGTAGAAAGAAAGAATGAAGGAGTATTCAAGGGATTATTTGAACTGAGACTCTGAGTTTGGGGGGTGAGATTAGTTTTCTGTGGTAGGAGTTCTCCCCATTCACTTAGAAAAGAGATTAAAAAGATCAAAAGAAAGAAAGAAAGAAAGAAAGAAAGAGGAAAAAAGTGGGAAAAAGGAAGATGAAGAAAGCAATAAGAGAAAAAGACTAGAGAAAATGTCTGGTTACTGGGTCGTGGATTTTTCCTGAGCTGGTTGGCAGTCCTGTGGAGGCCTCAGTCACCTGTTGGCTCATATTATTACTGTTACTTCAGTCTTTTCACACCACTAGTCTTGTCTGTCCATTCTGTGTGTCTTGGTTGGGACTCTACTGGGTCACTGGAATTTCTTCTGATCACTGGGCCTTCCCAAGCAATTCATTTCAGTCATCACAGTAGCAAGGGGAGGGGCTTCTTTCCTCTTGGACAGTTCACCTGGGTTCGCAGAGTGGCAGAGAGGTGATGGGAAGGATTTTTCTCCTTTGCCGCTTCTCACTTGTATTGTCACGGTGGCAGAGAGGCAATAAGAGGAGTCTCTCTCCTCTGGCATGTCCCACCTAGGTTCACTCTTGAAAATTTTAAATATCAGTTAATATCATCAAATGTATTAACATATAATTCCTATTTCATCAAAACAATAAATTAGTCAATATAAACATTTGATAGTAGATTATAATAAATGTCATTGTGGATATGTCCTGCTAGGAATGTTACTGAGTTATAAAATTTTGAGTGAAAATTATTTTGCCAAAGTATTACCAAAATTATCTTGAAATGGAGAATAATCATTAAAATAGTGTTTTGGAGCAAGATTTTATTCTAAATTACATGAAAAATTACTTGTTGCCAAGCTAGAAACAACCATTAAATCATTACCTAATAAAAACAAAGCACATGGTTTCAAACATTATATTTTAAAATCAGCTGAGAGTGGTGGCATGTGCCTTTAATGCTGGCACTCGGGAGGTTGAGGTAGGAGGAACATTGTGAGTTTGAGGCCTGCTTGGGCTACAACGTGTCCAAGGCCAGCCTGAACTGCATAGTGTGACCCTGACTCAAAACAAATAGGGCTGGAAGTTTAGCTCATTGGCTTACATGCCTGCCTGGCAGGCACGAAGTTGTGAGTTGGATCCCTGGTACAGGAAAAAAAAATCAATTAAAATTATATGAAATATGTAGTTTGGAAATAAGGGTTTCTGGCTTTATATGTGCAATTGTAATGCAAAAAACTTTTAATGTTGTAGCATTGCTTCTAATTTAGAGTCAGTATGCAAATTATTATAGATTTATGATGAATATTTATTTCATTCACGGAATGGCGGAGCAAGAAAGAATCTCAGAAATGAGTCCTAATGCTACTCATCTTTAGTGAAGTCAATGAGTCACAGAATGATTAAATGACTTGTGTGAAGTTTTAACTACTTAAAGACATAGTTAATACCAGAATCATAGTTTAATTATTTTCTTCCAGAGGCTTTGAAATGTTATTTTGAGTGCAGGATTTATGAACACTTTATTCTTTTCTTTTCTTTTCTTTTCTTTTTTATTTTTTAATGGTATTGTGGGTGGAACTCAAGGCTTTGCAAGCTCGCTCTTTCTTTCTTTCTTTCTTTCTTTCTTTCTTTCTTTCTTCTCTCTTCTTTTCTCCCCTACTCTCCCCTCTTTCCTCCTGTAACTGGATGGTCCCCAGGTTCTTGGACATGCAGGGCAAGTACTCTGTCATTGAACTATATTCACATCCATATTTAAGTATAAAACATTTTACGACTTTGATTCTTTAGTACTGGAAATGAATGATTGCAACTGTGTCTATGTCAAGTACATTCAGCAATTGTTTTAAGTATATGCCCATGCTATAATGTATGTGAATTTCTGAATAAGTGATTTGTCTGAAGTTATCAATATTGGTCATTAAAATAGTTACAAATAATAGATCTGTGTAGAGTACTTTAATTCTTTGCATAGATGAAAAAATTTTCATTTATCTTTGTAACTAGAGTTTAAAATCAAAATAAGCAGTTGTATTGGCATAATATTCTCTGTAATTTTGAATTATCAGATATAATATATTTATTTATATAGCATCTTTCACAGGTTTTATTGTGATCATAGAACCCCTTATGAAAATGAGTCTCTTTTAAGATACTCTTTATCTATACCAATAAAGCTATGTATTTTTTCTCTTAGATGGAAAGCAATGGAAATTCTAATTTAAAATGAAGAGAACTTGTTTCTCGATTAACAAGTTATCAATCTCTTAAAATTGCTTGCTGCCTAATTGTTTCAGTATTCAAAATCATAAAATAGTACTCATACTTAAATTATCCAATAACAGAATTCATTATACCACATCATTGTTTGGTCCCCTGCCTATGAATTGAGTACTGCTGTCTTCATTTCACTGTCCTGAATGCATGTATAACTCAAGATAAGTGACCACTTGATATATAAATCATCACTGCACAGCAGAATGTTCTGTGGTGATGAAAATGTTATATTGTTCTGCACTTATCATTACTATAACCGTTAGCTATATTTAATGATTGCATACTTAGAAATGTTCTTAAGGAAATGAAGGAATTGAATTTTAAATTTTAATAGCTACATATGGTGAGTGCTACTATATTGGGTTGCACAGTTCTAGATATTAATATGTCTAAATATCATGATAATCTAAATCCTTGCTTTAGGGAGCAGTCACATTTACTTCTAAATTTTTGTGCTTTTCTTATCTTTAATATCAAATCCTGATACAAGACAATTTTATCATGGATAACACTAAGCTTTAGTCTCTCTGGTTGTCTGCCTTTAGGAAGAATTAATGTAGCATTTGATTACAATCTACTAGCCACTGTGGTTGTGATAGCTTATTCTGTGAACTCAGTCAAGAAACTGAATCTCTGTCAAGGAAAAAAGAGAATAAAATCTTACAATATTTCTAACATTTCTTGCAATAAATAAGAAAATTTGAGGATACTACTATTTTCATCAGAATTCAACAAAAATGAGACAGTGGCCATTTTTCAATAATTGTATACTCTTTCCAGTTATGCAATTTCAGTGTAAGTTGTAATTCTGAGAAGAAAAACACACTTTGTTAGTCTCAAAAACACACAACTTGAGCTCTAGTACTTAATAACAAAAACAGTGATTTCACTAATTTTCTTTTGTAAACCTTACTTTCAAAATCAATATGAAAATAGATTTTGAGGACATAAATTTACATATTTTTACAAGTTTTCATAATTAGCAAAGTTCACATTATGTTTTCATAAGCTGTGTAACAGCTAATAATAACAATGACTATAAATGGCTAACTACAAATGTCTTTTATGGTGTGCATTTATTATGCACTTGAAAATAAATGAATGTTGAACACAAGATAAGCACATTATTTTAGGACTGACTTAATATGAGAGTAACCCTGACTACACCATTTGAATTTCAACTATTGTTTAATACGATATTTCATTTGCCTATTTTTCTTAAAGTCATTATATACACATACACTCATACACAAAAGGATATGTATCCAGCATAGAATACTATCACTAATACTTTGCATAGCACATCTTACATGTATCAAATACCTACAAAGAATGTAAATATCATGTCACACACATGAATTAAAAAATAACAATAACGATGTCTTAGTTACTTTTTTCTCATTGCTGATTCAGAATACCTGATGCCAAAAATTAGGGAAGGAAAGGTTTATTTCTTACAGGTCATGCAGGTGCCAACCCATACACAGTTGGCCCCAAGGCAGCGTGGTGTGGCAGGGTGGCCATTCATGGTGGTTACAAACTGCAAGGCATGAACCTGCAAGAGAGAGCAAGACACACCTTCTCCCCTCCCTTATACTGTATGTTGGTTCCACCCCTGGGCAGGTGCCACACTCACATCACCAATCCCAGTGCCAGACAACAAACCAATCACAAATGCCAGACTCAGCCCTGTCCATGATTACATGAGGCTTTGGGGGGACACAGGACCATACCCACAACAAATGATAATGAAAATAGTAGTGAAAGTATGGAAAAGAGAACTGGAGTCTGTAGTCTTTGCTAGTCCTTGTAGTAATATATTCTTGGAAGAATAAAAGAGTTCAAAACAAAAAATTGCCATCTCAAAGCTTCAGCAAACATTTCTTCAACATTTATTAGTTTTGTTGCACAGACCCCATGCACTGTTAATTAAATATAGTAATTTACAAACTCAGTATTGGGGGCGGTTGGGCCTCACAGCAGGCAAGACCGACGCGTTGGTAATGCGGAGACCAGGCTGATGGTGCAGATCTGATTTATTACGGAAGTGCAGTTGCTTATATAGTGTAGGGGCGGTATAGAAGGCGGGGGGGGGACTGCAGAAGGCGGGGAAGGGGGCTGTCCCGGGGGAGGGCCTGGCCCACGGAGGCGGAGCACAGACGGGGAGGGCCGGCCTCCTCAGACCCGAGGAAGGGGAGGGGCCTTAGCTCCTCACACCCGTGTGTCCGTCCTCAACGCGGACCATATCGCCTCTTGCACCGCGGGGGCCACACAGTATGTATTTTAAACCATTCAAATCATTAAATACTGAATAATTATAAGTTTAAAATATGGATCTGTAAAATGCTTTCAATCTAACAATGGTGTTTATGGAGAGGGAACTTTTAAACCCAAACTATTATCATGGAAGAGCTGAATCTTCAAGTATTGTGTACATTTTCACATGTAACAGAGAGTAATCTCTTGAAAAAGATCCAGCTTTTTCTGCTCATCATTGTAGATTTTCAAATATACTGATGATATTTAAAAGGACTCAGTAGACTTTCTCTAAAATTATGATTTCTGAAATTTTTCAAGCCGTTTTTTAATACTCACTTTCAAGCCAGAATAGAATAGCATTTATATATGAAATTTAAAAGTATTAAGTTAAAACTGAATTAATTGCTGATGGCAAATTTGAAGGATATCAGTATAACAAGAAAATATTTTCCTACATGTTAATCTAGAGGAAAAACAGCAAAAAGTAGTAAAAATATCAGCAATTACAACTTGTCTTTTAACGAACAACTTATAAATACATTTGAATTTTATGTTATAGATCTCATTTGATTGTGAACAATCGGCTAAATTCAGTATATTAACTTATTGTACAAAAAAGGACAGACAAGGAGTATTAAATCATAAATGCTAATTCTCCTATTCCATACAGATTACACATCATTTTCCTTAAATTGTCATAACTGAAGATTAAAAATATAGTTTACATATATACGCTATTTATGGTTGAATTATTTTTCTGTTCATTAATTAATTTGTCATCTACTTTATTTTTGGCTTTGAGTTGACAGAAACATCACAGAAAAACTACTAAAATTGTGTGTAAAAGAATAAGAACAACGTAATATTGCTGAATGTGTAGATTGAAGAACCTGTTATAACATAGTTGATAAATGAAGCAGAAAGAGTGTTTTAAAAATTCTCAATGTCATTTTTGCTTAGTGGTCTGTGTTGTGTACCTTCCAACTGTGGATAATGTCGCTGTAAAATCACTTTTCCAGGAAAAGTTTCATACTTTCTCTGAATGAATGAGTCCAGGTTTTATGGATGAATTTTTTCTTCCTTTTTCTTAGAACAGTAGGTTGATAGACTACACATTTTGATAACTAATACTTTACTAGGAATATTTTTTCACACTGTCAACTGTGATGTTTTTTCAAACACCATTTCCAAGATTCCTGTGTTGCATCTTCATTTGCTTTTTTTAAGTATTGATATTTTTGAAGCATAATTTTGATATTTTAGCATCTAACAAAAATAAAAATATGCACTAAATCATGCTAAAGAATCCATGTAAATAGAAAAGTCTGATTAAATGCTTTGGGAGTATAGTGAAATTGTACGTTTTGAAAACTCAATAATCAGTAGTAAAATATTTATTGATCTTCTTACATGAATAATTTAAACATTAGTATGATAAATATTAACATCCATTTTTTATGGTTAAACAAGTATTTTATTTTTTCTTATGATTCTAGGTATTGGACTCAAGGTCGCTCTACTACTGAGCAACATCCGCAGTTCTTGTTTTTTTTTTTTTTTGGAGACAAGGTCTTTTAAGATGTACAGGCTGACTTTCAACTTGTGATACTTCTTCCTTACCCCTATCCCTCAAATAGCTGGAAATACAGGCTTATTCTTAAATGCCAGGCAAATGTGTGGTGAAGTCACAAATTCATCTCAATACATGTATATATTCTAAGAAACCATATTTTGCCAACAAATAGCTAAAATGGTCATGCAAGCACTTTCTAATGTTAAATTGCACTTCATTTTACACTTTTGATTTATTTTTATTTTTATTTTGTTTATCTTTTTTGTGGCACCGGGGATCAAACTCACAGCCTCATGCCTGCAGACAGGCACTTAAGCCACTGAGCCAAACTCCCAGGCCTAGTTTTTTGAGGCAAGGTCGCACTTCTTTTTTTTATTTTTCAATACCATAGTACCTCCATCAATTCACACAGAAGTGATAGATGAAAAGTTCATTGCTTTTTTTTATGTCTCTCTTTTCTTTTGCAAATGCTTTACTTTTAGGCATGGGGTATCTTTAACCAGGTATCTTGCAACTTCTAAAAACATGAACATGTGGAGGATTTATAAATTGAAAAATTTGTTATTGATTTATAAACTTATGCACTTTATAAATTTAATTAGTGCCTGCAGATACTCATGCATATCACATAGGTGTTATAGAGTTTGAATAAAATAACTGATTCAAAATCACCTAGAATAATTAAGATGATATAGGAATGGAAATTATCTTTTTAACATTGGAAAATTAGGATTTATTTATCAAGATTTCTGGTACTTATTTGTCAAATACATTAAGATACTCATTAGATATCTAAATAATCATAATTATATTCATCCCAAAAGAATATTTATTTATATAAGCATTATATTTTACCCTATACAATATGTCTCTTGCTAATCTGCAAATCTGTGTTTCAAATGATCACTAAATAACACAAAAAAACTAGAAAAATATATGAAATAGTAATTTTTGGAAACTGTTTTGCAAATGCTATATGAACATTGATTATTTGCAAATTTTGAAATCCTGTTAGAGGAAACAGCACTAATTGGTGTGAAACATTAGAATGAATCAACAAATTATAAATATATTACAGAAAGAAGCAGCACAGATGGAGTCTACTTCTCAGAGTCATTTACACCCAAATGTTAAATTAGATACATACAAAATTGAGTATAATAAATGAACACTTTGTAGGATAAAATTTAATGAAAATATCATTTTTATATGACACCATTTCTTTAGTAAATCTTTCATTTGGACACATCAAGTTTGAGAATACACAGGAAATAGTCGTGTCAAATAAAGCAGAGAATGTACCTGCCCCTACTCTGCTTTCTGTATCAGTGCCTTTGGGAGAATTGGGTTCATCAGTTACTACATTTTATAATTCTCCCAACTTAATTACTTTCATTGCAATGTCCATGATTCTTTCCTGCCAACCTTCAGAACTACAGTGTTGTTTATCAAGTTTGTAAAAGAAGTTGTGCTTGAGCATTAGAACATGAATAACAGAGAGAAAAATTAGTCAAGAGAAAGTATGTTCTAGTCATATTTTCCCTAAATATCTGAGTCAAATTTATTATGTTTCCATAAAACTAAGCAGTTCTTGTTTAGTAACTAGCTGATTTAACCACTTTTCATTGCTTGAACATAATAGATGACACCCATAATTTATAGGAGAAAAGATTTATTTTAAAGCTTATAGTTTGTAGAGGTTTCAGTCCATAGTCTGTTGGCTCCAAGGAAGGGTGGCATAGCAGAAGAGTAAGAGCTCATGGTA
Source organism: Dasyprocta punctata (assembly GCA_004363535.1). Taxonomy (NCBI): domain Eukaryota; kingdom Metazoa; phylum Chordata; class Mammalia; order Rodentia; family Dasyproctidae; genus Dasyprocta; species Dasyprocta punctata. Next base: position 120,684 of record RJWM01001255.1, read on the forward strand.
TGGCAAGCTGAAAACAGTGAGCAATCAAGAAAATAGGAAGGATATATACTTCTAGGCCATGCCCCCACTGACCCACCTCTTCCCAACAAGTTTTACCCAGCATACACCCAACTATAAACCATTAGTGTATTAACCCAGTATTACATGCTCATAACCCGGTATCACATGATCAGGTCACCTCCCCTAAGCCCCGCCTACAAACACATGAAGCTTTGGGGTGATATCTAGTATAAACCATAAAATTAGAGTCTAAATACATCTTTTATGTTGGCAATATGCGTATTTACCTGTGCTTTAGAAATTACTGTCTTTTGTCCTTGGTTTTTAAGATCTCTGCAAGAATTCTCAGGAATAAAACACATATTGCAAAATGTTTTACTTAATGATGGCATTAAAGGCAGAATAGAACAGATTTAAGATGCATTGGGAGGAGACTTTAGAACTAGGTCACTGTTTTAATTCTATTTCCTTACTTATTTAGGTACTCCAACATACATACAATGCTTGTGTAATATCTAAGGGTAAGACAAGAATATAGTGGTATTTACAGTTCCAATTATCACTATCTCATTTTTATTTTTCCTTATTTTTTTTGGTATTTATAAAATCACACAGACAATGTAATTTTGTAAAATGTCCTAGATTCACAGTGTATAGGATACACACACATATGTATATATACTATATGCAGGAGACACACACATATTATATATATATATATATATATATATATATATATACTTATATATATACACATATATATTATATACACACGTATCTATACTAACAGTGTCAATAGCATATTTTTATTCTCACATTAACAAAAGTGTAAAACCAATAGTTCACAAGCAACATAATCATGTGCGAGGTTCTCTAATGATTAATCTCAATGCTCATCATTGAATAATGATGCTAAAAATGCAATACTAAAGGCAACAGTGTTTTCGTGTTGTACACAAGGATAAAAATGTCTTCAGCATTAGTATTTGCCACTATTATACCTAAAATATTTTATAAATAGTACCAACCAACTGATCAACACAAAAGAATTGTTGGATCTATAGCATATATTTGTGAAACTCTGTGATCAAAATTTATAAAATGAATAGTTTAAAGTTTATTTAGCTCATCTCTAGGTTCTATTAATGATCTAAACTAATTTTTGCAGCACATGTATTTACTCTATTAATGATTACAAACAGGAAGTTTTTTTCATGTTGTGTCACTCAACACTTACATGTGCATAGTTTTGAAAATGCAGATATGTAACTATGAAGAGGCAAAATGTAATATAACACCTTGTTTGGCATGATCACATCATAATATCTACAGCAATTTTTTGTATCATAAATCCTTCTGTTTTCAGCACTATTATAAAAACTTTGCTAATGTTATTGATCACCAGTTAATATTGAGACCTTTCTTAATTAGATGCCTACATGCAATAATACTTTTTGATACTAGAAATTTAAGAAATCATCCGTTCACCAATGTTTTAAAATTGTTGAATACCTCGATGTCTGTGTTAAACCTATGTAATAAAAAAACTAATAGAATTTAGTGCAATGTTAACAAAGTTCACTTTCTGTGTACATAACACATTATCTACCAGTAACTTCCAGAGGCATATTAGGAAATTTCATGATACTAGGGATTAAAAGATATTTAATGTGTCATTATTGAGACTAATCAAACAAATCAACTTGAGAATTGGAACAGAAAATAATGAAAGAAAACGGAAGAAAAATTTGCAGATCATAAGAAAATGCTTTATTGAATTTTATAAGTATGACTAGAGAAATGGAATGATATAGAAAATTTTGGTGAAGTGAAAAATAATAAGTATGTAGAAAAACCTCAGAATTCTAGATTTTTTTACTCATTTTTCACTCAGCAAAATGCTTCAAACTGCATTTAGTTCTTTTTAAGCACTATTCTTAATTGAAAAATAATAATTGTGCATATTTAACTTTGCTTACATTGTAGGATTCAATCAAGATAATTAATATATCTGTTATCTCACCAATTTATGCAGGACTGTTTAAAACCTATTCTTTTAAAAATTTTGAAATACAGAAACCCACATCTTTCTTATTTTTAAGGTTTAGCTAAATTTGTTTTGTAGTTGGGCAATTCATATCAGTTTGCTGTTGTGAAAACTCATTTTTAAATGGGCTGTGGATTGCCATTCATAAAAAAATTCTCAGAATTGTGATATATTCTAATCCAAATTCTCCATTGATTACTTGGATGTCGTCTACTAAATCTAAAAATATAAAGCCAAAGAAAGATCTAAAATGTCTGACTAGAGAGGTTGCTTCAGAGGTGCACAGAGAGTACTTAATGAAGGCACAGATATGCTTTAGTGGGGGAGAGCCATACAACTTGAATCAGAAAATTATTGAGGATTTTTGATTCTCTATCCATTAAGGAGATTGGCCTGTCATTCTCTTTTTTGGTTGGGTCTTTCTCTGGTTTTGATATTAGGGTAATACTTGTTTCCAGGAATAAATTAGGGAGAACTGCTTCCCTTTCAATTTCATTGAAGAGTTTGAGGAGTGTTGGCATTGTCTTCCCTAAATTTCTTGTAGAATTCATCCGTGAATTCATCAGGACCTGGGCTTTTCTTTGTTGGTAAGGTTATAATTACATTTTCAATTTCATTAACTGCAATTGGGTTATTCAGCAGTTTTACATCTTTTTGATTCAGCTTTGGTAATTCATAGGTTTCTAGGAATCTGTCCATTTCTTGTGTTATCAAATCTACGTGAGTAAAGGTTTTTGAAGTAGGTGTTGCTGATCTTCTATATTTCCACAGAGTCTGTAGTGATTTCACCCTTTTCATTTCTTATTGTGTGGATTTGAGTTTTTTCTTTCCTCTTTTTGATAAGGTTGGCTAGGTGTTTATCAATTTTATGTATTCTTTCAAAGAATGAACTCTTTGGTTCATTAATCCTTTGTATTGTTTTCTTAGTTTCAATTGTGCTGATTTCTGCTCTGATTTTTATAATTTCTTTTGGCTTTGAGGTGGACTTGTTCTTATTTTTCTAGAAGTTTGAGGTGCAACATTAGTTTGTTTGTGTTTGTTTCATTTTCCTGATGTGGGAGTTTCATCCTATAAATTTCCCTCTAAGGACTCCTTTCATTGTACTATTCTGCTTCTGGGAATTTTCCCAGAAGAATTCAAAACATACTATAGTGATATATGTACACCCATGTTTCTAGCAGCACAGTTTGTAAGAGCCAAATCTTGGGAAAAACTCAAGTGCCCATCAACTGAGGAGTGAATAGAAAAGATGTGGTATTTTTATACAATGTAGCACTAGTCAGCTATAAAGAAAGATTACATTAAGGCTTTTATAAGTAAATGGACACGACTTGAGACCATACCCATAAGTGAAATAAATCAAACTTACGTGTGTAAATACCATATTGTGTCCCTTGTGTAAGAAACTGAAAGAGCAAATATGATCCAAAATCTACAATAAATTTTGTGTAAGGATAGGTAACTGCTCAAAGAGGAAATGTAACTGGGATAGGGGAAAGAGGAAAAAAGGAAGAAAAAATGAGAAAGATATAAATTTGTATATAAATTCATAAGATAGCTAAAATGATTATGCTACTAATAATATTAGTTCTTGGGGAAAAAAGTTAGTACTTGTATGATTAGATCAATGTTGCATGTCTATATCTGATAATCTAAGCCACCCTTTTGAAGGTAACAATATGCAATATTACAACCATTTTTAAATTCCTATTATCTTGTTTTGAAAACCTATACTGTTATTGTTTTGGGTTCATTGTTGTTTGTTCATCTCTTTTGCTTTTTGCTTTTCTTTTGTCTTTTTTTCTCTTAAATAGATAAAAAAAGAAAATTAATTGGATAAACAAGACATGTATGTAGATGAAAACTTGGAACTGCATCACAGGACAGGTGAAGGGAAATCACCATGGCTGGTTCACATTGCTTCAACCCCGCCCCTCTGGGGAGCAGCCATTATAGAGAATTCAAAATAACTTAAGGGAGGGAATGAATAATTCATGAGTACTGTAGAGGCTAGACAGCTGAGTCGAGTGCAGCTTATACCTGCCCTTTTCCCTCATCACCTCTCCAAACATGAGATTTTTGCAGGTCTGTGGCAACTTTAATGGCATTCAGCAAGGGCAAGAACAGTTTACTCACCCTTGCAGAGAGAGGGTAAGTGGGTGGACAGCGTCTGTGGATCTGCCTGCAGACCCCTGCCTCAGAGTGAATTTCAATTACACCAGTTACATGCCAGCACACTCTCCCCTCTAGACTACCTGATGGCATGTAAATATGTTCCCTGGAACCCAAGGACCAACACTGGAGCACATGTTTTTACACCTGCAACCCCACAGTCCTGAAGTGAACCCACTCACAATTCCACAAGCGTGCCTTGGGGTTGGGAGGAGAGTTCCTAAACCAAGTTCAGTGATAGCATCAGATTCTGCCTGAGAATTGATGGAGAGAATTCCTAAGACTGGTTTTGTTTGAGTTTTGAGTGAGAGGAAAAGTAGTGAAAGTAGAGTGTCTGCCTGCAATCAGACTTCAACCAGAGCAAGATGGGAATAGTGTGAACACAGGCTTTTTGGCAAAGTGGGCAGATGTGAATTGCATGTACATTCTCTTAATTGGAGGATTTTATCTGAGTTCCCACAGGATATTTATGTGTGAGTGTGGGTGTTGCTTTGAATTAGTTAGTGTTTGTTTTATGTTTCTTCTCATCTCCTTATCTAGGGTCTTCACTCCTGCTACAATACTATTTTAATAATTTTAAGTGTTTCATTCACTTACTGAATTCTTTCTGTCAAGTGTTTAGTTCAACATATTCTGCTTTTTCTGTCATTCCTATCTTCACTTGTAAACATTCTGTCCTCTCTGTTCCATTTCTTTTGCTGTTCTTTATCTTACTTAACTACTTGTCTTCCCTTGCTGCTTTTAATCTTTTCAGATTCACCAATTTATCAACAGGTTCCAACAATCTCATAGCTTTTCTCATTCCCAAAGTACCCATTTCCCTCCTATATCCTGTCTTTGTCTCCCAAAATATCTTAAGACTCTCAGCACTCTCAGCAACCCTCAATCGGACTAAAAGACTTTGAGCAGAAACTGATCCCATATCTATTTTGTCACCTGTCACTATTACTCCTAACAGTCTCTCTTCTTAGTGACTTGCATTGCTTTCACCCATCCCTAAATCCCCTTTCCACTTTTCCTTCTACATTGCAGAATAACAGCTAATAACAATTGAACATAGGCTGCAGAGTATTAATAAAGGGTGAAAGTGTAAATGTAAAGTTTGTCACATATAAGCAATATAAGATTGGATCTGTTGATGCTGTTTTAAACAGACATAACAATTTCCTCAAAATATAATGGCTGAGTCCAAATCACTTAAATAGCTGCAGAGGTAAATATTACCTTTCGACCAATAAAGCTGAAAACATATCCCAAGAAAGCCGTATCTTACTATAATGATCTTCATATAAATTACAATGTCCACCATCCTATTTGAACTGTCAGCATCAAAAAAGGGGAAAAAAGGAAAGCAAAAAGTACCTATAACTACACAGAAACATGGAAAAACAAAGCAAAAAATGATCCTCAATTTATCCCAACTTTTTCACAAATGATCAAGAAGTCTCTATTGGAGAAGAAAGCAAATTGAAGGTCATAAAGCTTGTTCAACTGATTAAACAAGAGTTAAAAAAACTTGAAATGTTCAAGAGGAATATGAACCAAATGTTCATGAAATAAACTAAAATGATAAATGTGAATTTGGTGAGAAATGGAAAATGCAACTAAAATGTTTCAAAATATGAGTGAAAAATTTGCCAGAGATATGGAACCCATGAATAGGTATCCGACAGAAATATAAAACTTAAAAAACCATATAAAATTCATACATTGCAAAAATGACAAATGTAAAGATAGATTTTTCTGAAATTGAGAAAAGAATGGTAAATTATGATGAATTGCTCAAAGAAGTCTAATAAAGGATAAGAGAACAGGAAGAAATTCATTCAACAGCTACTAGATGACACTAAGAACCAACCTAAGGATAAATGGTGTTGGAGAGAAATGAGAAGATAAAACACATGTACATATTTATTGGCAGAAATGATAATAGAAAACTTCCCAAATATGATAAAAGTTTACAACATACAAATAAGTGAGGTACACAGAAAATCAACCAATTACAATGAAAAAAGAAAGCTGTACAAGACACATTGTAATTAAGACAAAAGACTACGAAAAAAATCAATCTTAAAAACTCAAAAAAAGGAAAAAATCACATAGAAAAGCAATAAAAAATTAAAATTACACACTTTTAACAAAATTTTAAAGTCAGAGTGCTCAGAGTAAAGCACTTATTTTTGTTAAACTATTTGTTTATTAGTATATATCTCAGATATACATAATGCTCACAGTCATCATAGGCAATTCGTGCCCATATATGGTAAAGCTTGGTTCCTCTTTTTTCTTAATTCATTTCAACTACATCTTCTCCTTTTCAATTACAAATGCTTTGTTTCTATTTTTCCTTCTTTTCTCATTTTTTTCTTTTCCTTACTTCCTATCCCCCTCTACCATTTCTAGTTCCCCTCCCTATTTGAATATTTTCTTGGTATTTCACAATGTGTAATCTACATTTTGATCCCATTTTCACTTTTGGTTTCTCACACCAGGGAAACGATGTAATATTTATAAACATGTGTTGATGTATTGCACTTGAGAGTATGAACTGAAGCTGTATCAAATTTCATAGAAATGTCTCAAGTTTATCCTACTTTAAGGATGAGTACACAATACTGTATAAAAAAACCCACATTTTCCTCATCCATTCATTGATCAATGTTTATTTGGGCTATTTCCAAGATTATGCTGTGACAAACAGTGGTGCTGTATATATATGGGTGTACATATATTGCTCTCATAAGATGATTTTAACACTTTTATGAAGATACCAAGAAGGGGAAAAACTGGGAATAGCTGATTTAAATGTGTAAGTTAAGAAATGTGCTTGATTGTAATGGGCTTTCCTTCATAGGTGACTTGCTACTTTTCTCTAACAGCTTTTATATATTTTTAAAATTTATTTTAAAGAGAAAAAGCAATAAAACAATGACACAAAATTTCAATACAAGATAGTGGGAGAGTAACAATGGTTAATGTACTGCATATTGCTATCTTCAAAGTGGTAGTTCAGATTACAAGATATAGGTGTCAAAAATTGATCAAGCAGTCTAAGCACAAAACCTTCCTTGCAAAGAACTAATAGAAAATTGTAGCACAATTATTTTAAATATCTTGTATATGTATAAATATATATATGAGAGAGGGACAAGATGGCGGAATGGTAAACAGCAGGGTAAGCGGCCTCCCTGAAAGATACCATCCAGATGATGGAATACAGCAGCATGGGGAAGACAAGAAGGAGGGAGGTGGGTCCTGTGGACCCAGGAAGAATCTAAATCAAGAATTGAAGCCCACAGAAAGAGTAAAAAGAAACAAACAAAGAAGGTGGTGGCTGATGATGCCTCTTCCCAGAGCCGGACACACTCAGTGAAAGGAGTGGCTGGAACCTTGGGACACACAATCAAAGTCCTGCAGCTGCAGCGGTGGCAGGAACCCTGGAGGCCTCTGCCCAGAGAGGCAGCATCGGAGGGGAGTGGCAGTGGACAGGGGGAGCTAAACTGGTGAGTGCAGCAAACCCCAACCTCCCACGAGGGAGAGCAAGGGACTGGCAGTCATTTTGGGGCCAGAGCTGCTCCTAGTTGAGCACAGTCCCATGGAAATTGCTCCAATCCAGACATGGTGGGTCCAGGCAGTTGACCGGCTCAGTCTGGAGACCATGGCTCCTTGCGCACCCTAGGGGTGATAGTGGAAGATTTGTGGATAACCGTCCCAGGTTCCCAGGCGGCTGCCCCACCCCCATGCACTGTGCCAGACATCGGGGAGCTGAGATGGGCTGGGGAAAGGCAGCAGACAGCACTATAACAGTGCACCCAGGGGTAACCATCAGATATCCATAATCAGCACTGACTAGAACAGCCAGTCTAACCTTAGAGAAATTACAGACAACGAACAACCCAGGAATATGTCAAGACAAAAAAGAAAAAGGCAGTATCTGGCCTCTAATCCAAGCAGAACAAATCCAGGAGAAGAAAATGCAGAAGAGGTCGGGAGTCCCACAACTAAAATCTCTGAGGTGATGACAACTGAAGTAAACAAACAACTTCATGAGGCTATAAAAGAAATTAGAACAGAAATACTAACTCAACTAAAAGAAGAAATGAAAAACATAATAAAAGAATTGCTAGGCATCTCTAAAGGAGGCATAGATGAAAAAATGGAGCATAGGACAACGAGGGAAACCTGGAATGAACAATACAAAAAAGATTTAGAATACATGAAACAGATTCAAAGAGATTATCAGGAAATCAAAAACTCCAATGAAAGTTGGCAAAATCACCTGAAGGAAACTAAAGATAGACTTTCAAACCTTGAAGACAGCTTTGCAGCTTGTGATTGTGAAAGGAAAAATCTCTTAAAAATAACAAGAAACCTGGAAGTAACAATACAATGGCTACAAGACAACCCAAAGAAACATAACTTAAGAATAAAAGGTGTGAGTGAAAAAGCAGGGGTCAGTACAAATGAAATTGAAAGTCTATTTACAGAAATAATTTTAGAAAACTTCCCAAGCATGGTAAAAGGAAGTGACTTTCAGATAAGTGAAGCATATAGAATTCCAGCTAAACATCACCAAAATATACCTACACCCAGACATATAATAATCAAGATCTCAAAAATTCAACACAAAAACAGAATATTAAAAGCTATTAGAGAAATAAAAACAGATCACCTACAAAGGAAATCCCATCAGAATCACGACAGACTTCTCAACACAAACCATCAAATCAAGAAGAGCTTGGAGTGAAGTATTTCAAGCCCTGAAAGAAAACAACTTCCAACCCAGATTGATGTACTCTGCAAAGCCATCTTTCAAAATCAACGGAGAAACAAGATACTTCCATGACAAAGAACAAGTAAAGGAATTTATGACCACCAAGCCAACCCTGCAAAGAATACTGAAGGACATTCTAGAGAGAGATAAAAAAAAGTCCACAGTTCCAGAAACAACGGCAGAGGGATTTCACCAAGTGGGTCAGACAATCGAATAATCCATCAATGGGATTTGAGTCCAGTATTATTTTCAATGAGCTGTTTAGTTTGATCTTATTCTATCTCGACCTGCCTAATTTTATTATATATGATGACATAGACAGCTATTCCAAAGATAACGAAATATATTAGGGTAGCCTTTATTGATATTTGATCACCTTGTTTTGTATTGCTTTCATTGTTTTGAGTGATTTTAACCTATTTTGGGTGGTTTGTGTTAAAACAGATGATATAGGCCACTGCTTAGAAGATATGAGGCATTATAGAAATCAACATTGTATTACTAAGTATTGCTTCCATTGTTTTATTTTTTATTGGTTTTATTCTGTACTGTTTTGTTTGATTATATTAGGCCTGACGGTATGGGCAGTTATTTTGAAGATAACAAGAGGTCTTACAAGGGGAAAGGTGGAAAGAAGGAAGGGAAAAGGAAAAAGACACAGATTTACATGTGGGTATACATAAGATGGTCAAAATGACTATACTACTAGATGCATTAGCTATTGAGAGAGAATAGTTGATACTCATATGAATAGATGAAATTTACATGTCTATATCTGTCAGTCTGAGCAACCGCTTTGAAGGTAACAATACACAATGTTACAACCACTGTCAAATTCCAATCATCTCACTTTGTAAACCTATAATGTTACAGTATCGGATTTGTTGTTGATGTTTGTTGGTCCCTTTTGCTTTTTGTTTCTCTTTTCTGTGACCATTGTTTTATTTTTATTGGCTTTATTCTGAACTATTTTGTTTGATTATATTAGGCCTGATGATATGGACAGTTATTTTAAAGACAACAAGAGGTATTCTAAGGGGACAGGAGGAAAGAAGGAAGGGAAAAGGAAAAAGACATAAATTTATAAATAGGTATACATAAGATAGTTAAAATGATTATATTACTAAATGCATTAGCTATTGAAAAAGAACAGTTAGTACTGATATGATTAGATCAATTTAACATGTCTATATCTGTTAATCCTAACAACCCCTTTGAAGGCAACGATATGAAATATTGCAGCTACTGTCAAATTCCAACCATCTCATTTTGTAAGCCTATAATATTATCGTATTGGATTTGTTGTTGTTTGTTTGTTTGTCTCTTTTGCTTTTTGTTTCTCTTTTCTGTGTCCATTTTCTCTTAAATAAAAAAAGAAGAAACTCTCATAAGACTGAAATTCAATTTAATCTTACTGTGTTAACCTTCTGCTTAGATTCATATTAAATATATATATATATGAATATGTACATATATGAATATGTACATATATGTATATATGTTTATGCATATATATAGGTGTACATATGAATTTATATGTATATATGTATAATTATTCATATTTATATATGTATATATATGGATTTATGTACATATATTTTTCCCTTTTCCCATTCTTCTTTTCTCCTTTTCCCCATTCCACTTTTTCTTCACTTTTAAACAATTTCTTTACATTTCACAATTTGGACCTTATTTGCACTTTTAGCTTTTTAAACTAGTAACACAATACAATATTTACACATGGGAGCCTGATTTATTTCACATATAAGTATGGTCTCAAGTTGCATTCATTTACCTATAATGGTCTCAAGTTTTTCCTTCTTTATGGGTCAGTAGTACTCTATAAAATATCACATCCTTTTGATCAGTTTCTCAGCTGATGAGCATTTGGTTTGTTTCCAACATTTAGCTATTGCGTTGTGCTGCTATAAACATGGGTGCACTTGTATTGCTGTGGTATATGCTTTTAATTCTTCTGGGAAAATACCTAGAAATGAATAACTGGATCAAATGGGATTTCTAATTCTAGTTTTTTGAGGAACCTTCACACTGATTTCCACAGTGGTTTCACCAGTTCTCCATCCTACTAACAGCGAAGAAGAGTTCCTTTTCCTCCATGACCCCACCAGTATTTCTTATTGGTTGATTTCCACATGATAGCTATTCTTTCTGGGGTGAAATGAAAATTCAGTGTTCTTTTAACTTACATCTCTTGAACAACCAATGATATTGAACAATTTTTCATATATTTGTTAGTCTTTTTTTATTTCTTCATGTAAGAAGTGTGTATTCATCTCAGAGACCCATATTTGGATTGGGTCTTTGCATTTGGAGTCTTGATTTTTTAAATTCCCTTATGTGTTCTAGATAGAAATCATTTGTCTGTGTGACAGTTGGCTAAAATTTGTTCCCACACTGTGGGTTTTCTTTTCACTCTGTTAGTGATTTCTTTTGATATGCAAAAGCTTTTTTTAATAGATGAGGTCCCAGTTGTTGATACTTTGAAGGACTTCCTGTTCAGTTTTGGCTTTGTTCATGAATTCTCTTCCTACCCCTGTGATTTCTACCTATGTTATCTTCCAGTAGATTTAAAGTTTCTGTTTTAATATTTAAATCTTTGATCCATTTTGACTTTAGTTTAGTATATGTGATTGACATAGGTCTATTTTTAGTCTTCAGCATATAGAGAAGTAGTTTTTCCAGCACCAGTAATGATAGAGGGTTTCTTCCAGTGAACATGTTTGGACCCTTTGTCAAACATAAGGTGTATGACTGTGTTTGTGGTTGTATCTCCAGCTTCTAGTGTGTTCCACTGATTCTCAGGTTTGTTTTTTGGCCAGTACCATAGTGATTTTACCACAGTAGCTTTGTAGTATAATTTCAAATCAGGAAATATTCCTTCTGACTTGCCTTTGTAGCCCAGGATTGCCTTTGGTTTTCTAAATATTCTCTGTTTCCAAATGAATTTTAAAAATGTTTTCTCCAGATCTTGTCATGGATGCTAACGGTATTTTGATTGGGATTGCATTAAATATATTTAACAGTTTTTGGAGTATGGCCATTTTCAAAATGCTGCTTTTTCCTCTCCATGAGCAAGGGATGCATTTCCATTTTCTGATACCCACTGTGATCTCCTTTTTCAGAGTATTGTGATTTTCAATGTGTATATCCTTTCCTTCTTTTGTTAGATTGATTTCTAAGTGTTTCATTTTTTGGATGCAATTCTGAAGACGTTGTTTCCCTAATTTCTTTCTTACTGATTTTGTTGTTTATGTAAAGGAATGCTATTGATTTCTGAGCATTCACTTTGTATCCAGTTGCACTACTGAATTTGCTTAATAAATCTAGAAGTCTTTTGGTGGAATTTTTAAGGGCTTCTATGTAAAGTATCATGTCATTTGTGAATAATGATTATTTAACTTCTTACCTTGTTACCATTATTCCTTTAATTTCTCTCTCGTCTAAGTGCTCTGGCTAATTTTTCTAGAACTATGTTGAATAAGAGTGGAAATAGTGAATATCATTTTATTTTTCCTGATTTTATGCTGAAAACTTTGAGTTTCTTTCCATTTATTATGATGTTGGCTGTTAGTTTGTCATAGATGGTTTTTATCTGATATAGGAATAGACAATCTATTCTGATTTTCTGTACTTTTTTTTAAACATGAATGAGTGTTGAACTTTATCAGAAGCTTTTTCTGCTTCTATTGAGTTCTTCTTGTGATTTTTCTCTTTGGCTCTGTTCATATGTTGTATTACATTTATTGATTTGTATATGTTGAACCATCCCTACATGCCTGGAATGAGTCCCACTTAGTAATGTTGTATTGTCTTCTTGTTGATACATTGCATTCTTTTTCTAGTATTTTGCCTCTCTATTCCTTTGGGAAGATTGGCTTGTAGTTCTCTTTTTTGGTTGAGTCTTCTGGTTTTGGTATCAGCGTAATATTTGCCTCAAGGAATGAGTTAGGGAGGATTGCTTCCCTTTCAAATTCATTATATATTTTGAGGAGTATTACCATTACATCTTCTCTACATTTCTTGTAGAATTCAGCCATCAATCCATCAGGACCTAGGCTTTTCTTTCTTGTTAAGTTTCAAATTGTGTTTTCAATTTCATTAACTGAAGTTTTTTCATTCATAATTTTTATATCTTCTCAATTCAGCTTTGGTTATATATATTCTGTGTTTTCTATCATATGTGAGTAAAGATTTTTGATTTAGGTATTGATGATCTTCTGAATTTCCACAGGATCTGTACTTATTTCCTTACTCAATGCATGATTTTGGGATTTTTCTTTCCATTTTTTGGATAAGGTTGGCTAGAGTTTATAAATATTAATTATTCTTCCAAAGAACCAATCTTTTGATTCATGAATTCTTTATATCATTGTCTTAGTCTCCATTGTGTTAATTTTTGCTCTCATCTTTACAATATCCTCCCTTATACTGGACTTAAAATTGTTTTGTTCTTTTTTTCCTAGAAGCTGGATGTGCAGCATTAGATAATTATTTGTGTTCAGTCTGTTTTCCTGATATGAGAATTCACAGCTATAAATTTCCCTTTTATGACTGCTTTCATTGCATATCATAGGTTCTGGTAACTTGTATTTGCATTTTTGTTTCATTGTAGATATTGTTGTGACCCATTGGTTGCTTAATAAAGTGTTGTTTAATTTTCATATGTTTATGAAGTTTTTGTGGTTTCTTTTGCCATTAATTTCTAGTTTTCTTTCAATATGGTCAGATAATATGCATAGGATAATATCAATTCCTTTGCATTTACTTAAGCTCGTTCTATGGGTCACTATATGATCTATTTTAAAGAACATCCTGTGTACAACTGAGAAGAATGTGTATTCCAGTTATTGTTGGTTGGAATTCTTTATAAACATCTGCTAAGTCCATTTATTTTCAGGTTTTGTATAGTTCTGTTATTTCATTGCTGATTTTTTTGTCTAGCTGTTCTATTTGTAACAATGGGGAATTAAGATCCCCTGTTGCAATCATGTTGTTTCTTATTTGATTTTTCATGTCTATTCATATTTATCTTTTATAGTTTTTGGTCCCGCATTTGGTGCATACATATTTATGATTGTTATCTCTTCCTCTTGCATTTTTCCTCTAACAAGTATATTGTGAACTTCTTTATCTCTTTTCATCAGTCATGGTTTGAAGTTCACATTGTCTACAAGTACAATAGCTACCCTTGCTTTTTTCCTGGGTTCCCGTGGCATGGACTATTTTTTTTTCCATCCTTTAACTTTCAATGTATGAGATTTTTTTGCAGTTAAATGTGTTTTTTTGTGCACAGCATATTATTGGATCACATTTTTTTGATCCATTCTGCCAATTTGCTTCATTTGATTGGTAAATTGAGGTCAATTACATTTATGGTTAGAACTCATATGTATTTGCTGTTCTTTTTCATGTTATTTTTCAGAAGTTGGCTCCCTGCTTTTTCCCTCTTTTTAATAGCTTACACTTCCTGGTGGTTTCTTTCTGTTGCTGTTCTTGGAATTTTGGTCATTTTCATCTATGTAGATACTTCTTTTAGGACATTTTGTAAGGCTGGTTTGGCAATCATGAATTTCTTCATTTTTACTTTGTCATGGAACTATCATATTTCTCCATGCATTTTGAAAGAGTTTTGCAGCGTGTATCAACCTTGGTTTGAAGTTGTTTTCTTTCATAAATAGAAAAACTTCACTAAAATAGCTTCTTGAATTTAGGGTTTGTGTTGAGAAACCTGCCTTGTTTCTTTTTTTATTTAAGCGGAAAATAGACGCAGAAAAAAAAAAGCAAAAGAGATAAAACAATAACAAACCCAAAACGGTAAGAGTATAGGTTTACAAAGGAAGATGATAGGAATTTAACAATGGTTGAAATGTTGCACATTATAACCTTCAAAAGGGTTGCTTAGATTAACAGATATAGACATGTAAAATTGATCTAAGCATGAGTATTAACTGTTCTTTTCCAATAACTAATACATCTAGTAGTATAGTCATTTTAGCTATCATACGCATATATATACAAATTTATGCCTTTTTCCTTTTCCCGTCCTTCATTCCTCCTTTCCCCTATGCCAATTAGTTTTCCTCTTTGAGCAGTTTTTTACCCTTACACTGTATTTATTGTACATTTTGAATCATATATACTTTTTAATTTCCTGTACTAGGGAGACAATACAGCAGCTACACATGTGAGTTTAATTTATTTCACTTATCCATATGGTCTCAAGTTCTGTCCATTTACTTATAAAAGCTTTGATGAAATCATTCTTTATAGCTGAGTAGTACTCCATTGTATAAAAATACTGCATATATTTTACCCATTCCTTGATTGATGAGCACCCGTGTTGTTTCCAAGATTTGGCTGTTACAAATTGTGTTGGTATAAACAGGGGTGCACATATAACACTGTGGTATGATGTTTTCAATTCTTCTGGAAAAATGCCCAGAAACAGGATAGCTGGGTGTAGTGGTTGATTGATTATGTCAACTTGAAACATTTAGAGGCCTAACTAAAAGAGCTTAGGAATTCTACACCCTAGGGTGTAGAAGACCCGCCCTATGGTGGGTCATCACCAAGATGGTATAAAGAGAAGGAGGAAGGACAATTCCATTCCATTCCTTGGAGGAGCTCCAGTCTCTGCCTTTGGTTTGGACATCGTCTGCTGGCTTCCAGCGTAGACTGTCCTGCTTTCCAGTGAAGACTCTTTGGCTCCAGTGTAGACTGTTCTACTTCCCAGCGTAGACTCTTCGGCTCCAGCATAGACTGTTCTGCTTTCCAGCGTAGACTCTTCAGCACTCCAGCGAAGACCTTGCGGCTCTCCGTCGCAGACCCATCAGCCTGCTGGTGCAGACTTGCACAGAACACTGGTGTGAACCCCAGACCTTGGATAGAGTCCTTTGGCCTCCAGCGTGCAAACAACTTCCGCACACTTCCTCATCCGACTCTGTGGCTGACCATCGTAAGCCTATCCTGTAATTTCTATACCTTTGTATATCTTTGTAATTTCTGTTTCCTCTAGTAAACCCTAACTGATACACTGGGTCAAATGGAAGCTCTAATCTTAGCTTTTTGAGGAATCTTCACACTGATTTCCACAGTGGTTGCACCAGGCTACACTCTTACCAACAGTGGAAAACAGTTCCTTTTGCCCCACAGTCTCTCCAGCATTTGTTATTGGTTGATTTCTTGATCTTAGCCATTCTTTCTGGGGTGAGATAGAATCTCAGTGTTATTTGAATTTGCATTTCACAAATGACCATTGAAGATGAACATTTTTTCATATATTTATTTGCCATTTGTATTTCTTACTCTGAGAAGTGAATATTCATCTCAGATGCCCATTTTTGGATTGGGTCTTTGAATGTTGGAGGCCTGATTTTTTAAAGTTTTTTATATGGTCTAGATAGAAGTCCTTTGGGACACAGTTGGCTAAGATATTTTCCCAATTTGTTGGTTTTCTTTTCACTATGTGGGAAATTTCCTTTGACATGCAAAAACATTTTAATAAGATGAGATCCTAGCTGTTGCTTCTGGGAAGTGTTTCTTGTACAGTTTGATTTTTGTTCATGGTCTCTCTGCCTACTGCTATGTCATCAAGATTTCTACTTACTTTGTCTTCCAGCATATTTAGTGTTTCTGTTTTAATATTCAGATCTTTGATCCATTTAACTTTAATGTAGTGCATGATGATAGACATGAACCTAGTTTTAGTTTTCAGGATATGGAAAGTCAGTTTTTCCAGCACTACTTATTAAAAATGCTTTCTTTCTTCCAGTGAACATATCTGGCCCCTTTGGCAAAGATAAGGTGGCTGAGTGTGTTTGTAGTTGTGGTTGTATCTTCTAATCTATTCCATTGATCTTCTGGTCTGTTTTTATTCCAGTACCATGCTGACTTGATCACAGTAGTTTTGTAATTTAATTTCAAGTTGGGGATTGTGATCCCTCCTGCCTTACCTTTGTTGCCCAGAATTGCCTTTGCTATTCTTGGTCTCTTCAGGTTCCAGATGAATTTTATGAATGATTTCTCTAGATCTATAAGGTATGCAAATGGTATTTTTATTGGAATTGCACTAAATCTGTATAATAATTTTGGGAGAATGCCATTTTCATAACGTTTATTCTTCCTATCCATGAACAGGGAATGTTTTTTCCATTTTCTGAAATCCTCTTCAATTTCCTTTTTCAGAGTACTGTAATTTTCACCGTATAGATGTTTCAGGTCCATTGTTAGACTGATTCTTAAGTATTTCATTTTTTTTAGATGCTATAGTGAATGGTGTGGTTTCCCTTATTTCACTCTCAGTGAGTTTGTTTTTTATGTAGAAGAATGCTATTGATTTTTGAGTGTTGACCTTGTATCCAGCTACATTACTGAATTTGGTTATTACCTCTAGAATTCTTTCAATGGAGTTTTGGGAGTCTTCTATGTAGAGTATCACATCATCTGTAAATAATGATAATTTAACTTCTTCCTTTCCTATCCTTATTCCGTTTCTCTCTCTTGTCTGATTGCTTTGGTTAATGTTTCCAGATCTCTTTTGAGTAGAAGTGGTGATAATGAACATCTTTGTCTTGTTCTTGATTTTAAGTTGAAAGTTTTCGTTTTTTGTCAGTTTAGTATTTGGTTTATCATATATGGCTTTTATCGGATTGAGATAGAGACCATCTATTCCAATTGTCCATAGGGTTTTTTTTTTATAATGAATGAATGTTGGATTTTGTTGAAAGCTTTTTCTGAATCTATTGAGATGATCATGTAATTCTTCTCATTAACTCTTCTGATGTGGTGTATTATGTTTATTGATTTGTGTATGTTGAACCACTCATGCATTCCTGAGATGAATCCCACATGATCGTGGTATATAATTTTCTTGATGACTTGCTGCATTCTATTTGTCAGCATTTTATTTGGAATTTTTGCATCTATGTTTATTAGAGAGACTGGCCTAAAATTTTGCTTTTTGATTGGGTCTTTCTCTGGTTTTGATATTAGGGTAATACTTGTTTCCAGGAATGAATTAGGGAGACTTGCTTCCCTTTCAATTTCATTGAAGGGTTTGAGGAGCATTGGCATTAAGTGTTCCCTAAATTTCTTGTAGAATTCAGTGATGAATAAATCAGGACCTGGGCTTTTCTTTGTTGGTAAGGTTATAATTACTTTTTCAATTTCATTAACTGACATTTGGCTATTCAACAGTTTTACATCTTCTTGATTCAGCTTTGTTAATTCATACGTTTCTAAGAATATGTCTATTTTTCCCATGCTAGTGAACCTATGAGAGTTAAGATTTTTGAAGTTGGTATTTATGATCTTCTGCTTTCACCCTTTTCATTTCTTATTGTGTGGGTTTGAATTTTTTGTTTACTCTTTTTAATAAGTTTGGCTAGAAGTTTATTAATTTTATTTATTCTTTCAAAGAATGAACTCTGATTCATTAATTATTCGTATTGCTTTCTTAGTATCAATTGCATTGATTTCTGCTCTGATCTTTATAATTTTCTCCCTTCTTTGTGCTTTGGGTTGACTTGTTCTTATTTTTTTATAAGTTTGAGGTGCAGCATTAGTTTATTTCTTTTCCATTTTCTTGATGTGGAGGTTTTGTGCTACAAATTTCCCTCTGAGGACTGTTTTCATTATGTCCCACAGGTTCCAGTAATTTGTATTTCCATTTTTGCTCAATGGTAAATATTGTTTAATTTCTTCTGTGACACATTGGTTGTTTAGAAGAATTTTATTTAATATCCATGTGTTTATGGGATTCTTGTGGGGTTTTTTGCTGTTAATTTCCAATTTTATTCCACTATGGTCAAGTAATATGTATGGAATTATTTTAATTCACTTGCATTTGCTAAAGCGTGTTCTGTGGGATAGTTTATCATCTATTTTAGAGAATGACCTATGTGCAGCTGAGAAGAATGTGTATTCTGATGTTGTTGGGTGAAAATATCTGTACATAGCTACTAGGTCCACTTGTTCACAAGTTTGATTCAGTTCTGTTATTCATTTAATGATTTTGTGGGTTTTTTTGACCTGTCTCTTAGTGACAATGAGGCATTAAGGTCCCTCATTATAACAATATTATTGTTCATTTGATTTTTCATGTCTATTAAGATTTGTCTCACATAGTTCAGTGCTCCCATATTTGGTGCATATATATTTATGATTGTAATCCCTTCCTCTTTAAGTTTTCCCCTAACAAGTATATAGTGAACTTCTTTATCTCTTTTGAACATTCTTGGTTTGAAATTCATATTGTCTGCAAACAGAATAGATACTCCTGATTTTTTCTGGGTTCCTGTCACATGGAGTAGTGTCTTCCATCCTTGGACTTTTAGTCCATGAATTTCTCTTTGAGTTAAATGTGTTTTTTTGTACACAGCATATTTTTGGGGTTTTGTTTCTTAATCTTCTCTGCCAGTCTGTTTCCTTTTATTGGTGAATTGAGACAATTTATATTGATGGATATAACTGATATGTACTGACGTATCACTGTCATGTTATCTTTCTGTTGTTGATTTTCTATTTTTTCTGTTTAATCTTTTGCCCTGCTTAGTGGTTTCATTCTGCTGTTGTTCTTGGGATTATAGTTATCTTTGTCTCTTTTCTAGAGTGTCTCTCAGTACTCTTTGTAGTGTTGGCTTGGTGGTCATGAATTTCTTCAGTTGTTCTTTCTTGTGGAACTATCTTATTTCTCCATCAGTTTTCAAAGATAATTTTGCAGGTTACATCAATCTGGGGTGAGAGTTGTTTTCTTTCAGGACCTGAAATACTTCACTCGAAGCTCTTCTTGACTTTAAGGTTTGTGTTGAGGGGTCTGCCATGATTCTGATAGGCTTTCCTTCATAGGTGATCTGTTCCTTTTCTCTGACAGCTTTTAGTATTCTGTTCTTGGGCTGAATTTCTGATATCTTAATTATTATATGTTTGGATGAATATTTTGTTTATGGTTAATTTGGTTCCTGCATGCCTCACTTATTTGTATATCAGATTCTCTTCCTATATTTGGTAAATTTTCTGGTCTTATTCCTGTAAATAGTCTTCATATGTCATTTGTGTTGACCCCTGCTTTTTCGTTGACAACTATCAATATTATATTGTTTCTTTTTGAATCATCTTGCAGCTGTTGAATTGTTGTTTTCTGGTTCTTTGTTATTTTTAAGAGATCTTTTCTTTCATGATCATAACCTTCCATCCTGTCTTCAGGGTTTCAGTGTTTACCTTCAGCTTCATTCATGCAGTTTTGGCAGCTTTCAATGGAATCTTTAATTTCCTGAATATCTCTTTGAATCTGTTTCATGCATTCTAATTCTGTCTTGTATTTTTCAGTCAAAGTTTCTTTCATTTTCTTATGTTCCTCTATTTTTTAATCAAGATCTTCTTTACATACACACCGCATTTCTTTCATAATGTTTGTCATTTCTTTTTTTACCTGAGAGATTATTTCTCATCTGATTTCTTCTATAGCATTGTGGAGGTGTTTCTTTACTGCAGTTGCTATCATTTCAAAAGATCAGTTGTGCGATTCCAAGTGTGTTCCATTTCAGTGTATACTGGGTTTGCTCTTGGTGGACTGGAGGATTGAGACTGCATTGTACTCTCTCATTTTGTCATTTTCCTCTTTGACCCATGTGACTTGCAAGGCACCCTCTGAATTGATTTCACTGGAACAATGTGCTGGGCAGAGCTTCAATCTTCTGATATCCCCGTGTCTAGCCAGGGTACACCCACGAACTATGATGCTGGAGCCTTGTGCTCTGTGGCCTGTGAGGCTGGCTGGGTTTTCCCTTGATGTACTTTGCTGGGTTGCTCTGGGACTCTGCCTCAGCTTGGATCCTCAGTGCAACTAGCGGGGGCTCACCCCTGGAAAGTGTTGTTGGGGCCTAGATCCTGGCTGAATAGAGATCAGAACTTCTGGGACCCAGGAGGCTAGTAGGTATGCACCCCCAGAATGTGTCACTGGGGCATAATGCCTGACTTGGTGGAGTTAAAACCTCTACAACCCAGGTGGTTAACAGGGGTGCACTCCCAGAGTGTGTTGGTGAGGACTTGGTGGTAGCTGTGCAGAGTTTGGAACCTCTGGGACCCGCTGCTGTGCTGCATCCTTGAACTATGGAGTTTGGGCCTTTGCACTGATGGGCAGTGTTCATATTCTCTAAGATTCATTGGCTAGGCTGATCACTCCCTGATGGGCAGCTCTGGGGCTCTGGGCTGCACTGGGCTTGGTGCCTCTGTGACCTGTGAGGTTGGCTGGGCATTCCACTGATGGATAGCACTGGAACACTGGGATGGGCAGAGCTCAGATCTTCTGTGCAGCTAGTGAGGATACATCCCTGGAGTGTGGCACTGCTGGTGCCTTACATCTGGCTGGAAGGAGTTCAGAGCCTCTGGAGTGTGTGGCTAGCCAGAGTGCACCCCTGGTGTATGGTTCCTGGTTGGGTGGAGTTTGGAACCTCTGGGACCAGCCTGTGTTTAGCTGGGCCACACCTTTGAACTCAGTCTGCCTTGTTTCTGATGGGCTTTCATTTATAGAATGTTTCTTTTCTTTAACAGCTTTTAAATATTTTTTTTCTTTTGCTGCATTTCTGGGATCTTTATTATTATGTATGGGGTAGATTTATTTTGGTTGTGGTTAATTGGGTTTTTGTATGTCTCACTTATGTGTATGTCAAATTGTGTTCTCATGTGTATGGGAAATTTTCTACTACTATTTCTGCACATAGTCTTGTTATGTCATTCGTGTTGATTTGCACCTAGCACTCTTACATTGTTTTTCTTTGTATAGTCTTTCAAATGTTGGATTGTTTCTTGATTAATTTTTATTTCTAAGAAATATTTCCTTTCTCATTTGCTAGATGTGATGCTGTCTTCAAGGTCTGAAAGTTTATCTGCATTTTCATTCAAGCAGTTTTGCCAACTTTCAATAGAACTTATCATTTTCTGGATATCTGTTTGAATCTATTTCATGCTTTTATGCCTTTTCTATATTGATCATTCACATTTTACATCCTTTTTCTATCACCATCTATTTTTTTAAATCTATCTCTACTCTAGATTTGCTGAGCAATTCTTTTATGAATGTTGACATTTCTTATTTACCTGAGATATTATTTCTGATCTGGTTACCTATGTTGACTCATTGATTTGTTTCTTTATTTTGGTTGCTCTCATTTCCAAAATGTCAGGTGTGTGTCTTCTGTTTTCCTCTCTCTTGTTGTGTACCAGAGTTGTTTTGGGTGGTCTGAGATTGCATCTTGCTTATTCATCTGATCATTTTCTATTTCAAATGTTTTATTTTGTTTTCAGTGTTAAACCTTGTAAGTTTTTTTAATAGGTAGCCATACCTTTAGTATAAAGGCCTCTCTAGGAAACTTCTGCTCCTCATGGATGTTTTCTGTGTGCATGAGGCTTGTGGCTTGTGACATTTCATGATCCTACCTTCTGAGTTAATTGTGAGTTGGTATCTGTTTTGCTAAGTCTCCTGTTCTTTGGTGCTGGGTTATATTGAGGTTATTGAAACATGGTTTCCCAGTATTACTACAGAAGGGAGAACACCTGATTACAACAGACTTATCATCCTTACTAAAGTTGTATAATTGGCAATAACAATACCATCAAGCACAGATTAGAAAGGAACAAACTTTGGTATCTTTTAATTTTGTACCTTAGGTCATGGAAGCAAAACATACAGTTAAATAAGAGAACTGATTGTTAATTGGGACAGTGTATTGAAAGTGTTTCCCCTTGGTGGAGTGGTATTACTCTGTTGAGGGAAAATTTAAGAACAATAATGTATAAAACAATGATTAATGAAAAGAAAGTAGAATCAAGGCTGGAGAACAAAGTTTGATAACACTAAATTTTGGCAACTAGAGGAGAGGACAGAAGGGAAGGAATGAGGGAGTAAGTTAGGGATTATCTAAACTAGGTCTCTGGGAGATTTTATCAGTTTTCTGTGGCTGGAGTGCTCCCCAGCCATTTACAAAAGAAAGGAAAAAGAAGAGACAAAATAAACAGAGAAAAGAAATAAGTAAAGGGAAAGAAAAATAAAAAACTAAAAGACATAACAGGTGTAGATTCACCCACCT
Source organism: Dasyprocta punctata (assembly GCA_004363535.1). Classification (NCBI taxonomy): domain Eukaryota; kingdom Metazoa; phylum Chordata; class Mammalia; order Rodentia; family Dasyproctidae; genus Dasyprocta; species Dasyprocta punctata. The sequence continues at coordinate 143,782 of RJWM01001255.1, forward strand.
GCTTGTATTCTGTGTTTATTTGCCCACAAGAAAATCTAGAATAACCTAACTTGTCACCTGTTAGCTTGTATTGTTATTCTTCCTTCAGACTTTTCATGCCACTAGACCCTCCCGTCCTTCTTGTGTGCGCTAGTTGTAACCCTACGGTGACACTGGTGTTTCCACTTTCTCTGTCTTCCAGAATGCTTCAATGAAGTTGTGGTAGCAGATAGGAGAGGGGCCATTTTCTGGGCCTTCTGGAGCAGTTCACCTAAGTCTTAGTGGCAGGAAAGTTGATGGAAGAGGCACCTCTCCAAGCTATTCAGCTGGGTTGGGGGGTCCAAAATGACAATGAGAGGGGACCATGGCAATAATCTGATTTGCTTGTTTGATATTGGTTGGTAAGTTTTTAACTACATTTTCAATGTAATTTACTGATTTTTTGTTATTCAGAATTTTTTTTTATCTTGATTCAGCTTTGGTAATTGATATGTATCTAGGAAACTGTTCATTTATTTTGTATTTGCCATTCTACATGAGTAAAGATTTTCAAAGTAGGTATTTTTGATGTGAATTTCCCCAGGATCTGTAGTGATTTGACCCTTTTCATCCCTCAATGTATGAATTTGAGTCTTTTCTTTCCTTTTTTTGATAATATTGGCTAAGGGTTTATCAATTTTATTTCTTTGATTCAAGAACCAATTCTTCAATTCATTAAATTTTTGTACTATTTTCTTAGTCTCCATTGCATTAATTTCTGCTCCAATCTTTGTAATTTTCTCCCTTGTATGGGCTGTGTGCTTGTTTTGCTCTTCTTTTTCTAGACGCTTGATGTGCAGCATTAGTTTGTTTATTTGCACTCGTTCTGTTTGTCTGATGTGAGAATTCACTGCTATTATTTCTCTCTTAAGACTGCTTTCATTGTGTCTCACAGGTTCTGGTATATTGTGTGTGCATCCTCGTTTAGTTGTAGATATTGTTTTATTTTTTTCTTTAATTTCTTCTGTGACCTATTGACTGTTTAGGAAGATGCTATTCAACTTCCATGTGTTGATGGAAGTTTTGCAGTTTGTTTTGCCATTAACTTTCAACTTTATTGCACTGCTGTCAGACAATATGCATGGGGTAATTTCAATTACTTTGCATTTACTTATGCATGTTCTGTGGGTTAGGGCATGGTCTATTTTAGAGAACATTGCATGTGTAGTTGAAAGAATGTGTATTCTGATGATTTTGGGTGGAAAACTCTGAAAATATTTACCATGTCTATTTACTCACAGGTTTGGTTCACTTCTCATATTTCTTTGCTCATTGTTTTTCTAGGTGATCTCTTGGTGACAGTGGGCTATTAATATCTCTTATTTAATAGCTTTCATTTTTATGCTCCTGCTGCATTTTGGGAATATTGATTACTGTATGCTTCACTGTAGATTTATTTTGTTCTTGGGGAATTGGAGTTCTATATATCCCACTTATCTGTGTGTCAAATTCTTTTTCTATACTTGAGGACTGTTCTGCCAGTAGTAGTAGTAGTAGTTCTTCTCCTTCTCCTTCTCCTTCTCCTTCTCCTTCTCCTTCTTCTTCTTCTTCTTCTTCTTCTTCTTCTTCTTCTTCTTCTTCTTCTTCTTCTTCTTTTTCTTCTTTTGATTTTTTGAGACAGGATCATGCTATGTATTCCAAGCTGTCCTCAGCCTCTAAATCATAGTAATTTTTCCCAAGTGTTGTAATTACAGGTGCACATCACCACACCCAGCTTTCTATTATTTCTGAGTTGTTTTTTTATGTCGTGTGTGCTGTCCCCTACTTTCCCATTGATTCCAATCAATCTTATGTTGTTTTCTGCATAATCTTGCAGGTGTAGAATTGATTTTTTTCATGATCTTTTGAAATCTGTCTTTTAAAAAATCTTTCTTTTCATGATGGTTAACCACAGTCCTGTATCCTAGATCACTTCTCACTTTGGGTCCTTCGGTAGAGCGTACTCTCAAAGGAATTTTTAATATCATGGATATCTGTTTCAATTTGTTTCATGGATTCCATTTTTTCCATATATTGGGCATTCAAAATTTCCAACATTTTTCCTGAACTTCCCAATTTTTAAATATATGTGTATTCTAGAGTCACTAAGTCCTTCATTTTGTTGTCATCTCTTTTTTTTAAACTGAGGGGTTATTTCTGATCTGATTTTCCCTATAGCCTCATTCATCTCCTTTTTTATTACTTCTGTTGCTACCATTTCAGATAATTCAAGTGGCTGGCTTCTGATTTCCTCTATCACATTGCCCCCTAGTATTTTCAGGGGTGAGCTGGGGTTCTGTGGTTGTATTTTGTTTTGTGTCTTATCACTTTCTATTTTTAAAATTTTATTTTTTCCCTGTTGCTGTTTGTAGATTTCTTACGATTCATAGCTTTATTACTAGTATTAAGCCTTGTCTAGGAAATGCTTAGTCCTCAGAGATACCTTCTACGTGCAGCTGTCCCTTGTCCTTTGTGCCTGTCTCAAAATTCTATCTTCCCCAATCATTAGAATGAGAAGTTGATATCTATTTGGCTTAGCATCTGGTACTTTGATGTTGCACTATGGTGATGATTTTAACCTCAATCACAGTGTTGTCATAATAGGGAGAACAACTGATTGCAATAGGTATGAGATCTTTTCTAAAGGAGTATGATTAGCAATAATAGCAGCAAGAGCAGTCTGGGACCTGATAAACTGTGGTACTCTTAATTTGACATCTTTATCCATAAAACAAAAATTTACAGTTATGTAACAAAATCCATCATAAAACAGGAAATTGTGTACTGTGATTTTCTTCTTAGTAAAATGATTAATTAATTTTACTGAGAGGGGTAAAATATGAGGACAGGGGAACATAGATAATTGAAGAAAAACATAGTGGATTTTAGGGTGAAGTACAAAGGATGTTCATCCAAGATTTGGGAAAGACACGAGACAAGGAATGAAGGAGAAAACAAAAAGAATATTAAAGTGAATCAGAAAGAAAAGAGACAATGTTCACTCCAATGAAAATGTAAAAAAAAATAATCAAGGAGAATTGACAAAAGAGAAAAAAGAACAATAAAATGAAACAAACAAAGTAAAACCATAACCAAAAATCACAGATATATAAAATAGAAAATGAAGCATGCAAACAACAACAACACCCAAAACAGTACAATTCCTCTGGTGTCCTCATTTACATAGTAGTGTTCAAGTCAGACCTCAGATCCCTGCTAGGTAACCTTGCCAAGTCTGAAGTACAATTAATACTGGGTGTGGGACTGATTTTGTCCTCCCAGGGTGGGTGCTGGTGCCAGAGTCTTCATCCAGCAACTTACTACTGTATGTCCCTCTTGTGGGTCTCCTTACACTGTTTCTCTGAGTTGCTCTCCCAGTTGCTATAGTACCTTCAGCCTGAGACAGCCTCAGGTTTCTCCAAGTCCCTTGTAATATTGGCTCCTCCTGGCCCTGGTACAGCATCCTCTAATTCACTCTGTTGCATCTGTCTCTTACACTGCTGGGAGCAAGGTTGGGGTAGTGCTGACATTTCACTCCTTGCCTCACAATGGCCCATAGTTGCTTAAATCCCACATTCTTCTACTGCAACATCCTGTATTCCACTCCTGCACCATGTTGCATCATGGCACTGGAAGCAGGGCAGGAGGAGATGTGGCATTCTACTCACTACATTTACTTCTGCTGCTGCAGTCCTTAACCTTGCTGTCACTAAGACTCTTTAGTCTCTATGATGCACAAAATCAAGAAGAAGAAAATACACACACACACACACACAACAAAACAAAACAAAACAAAACAAAACAAAATCCTGATAGTCCATCAGCTAAGGAGCAGTTTTCTGATCACTGCCCCCAGTGGGTGCTGGTGAAATTTGTTCCCAAGCGTAATGTCCTCTGTTTGGAGTAAGTCAAAAGAGATAATGATCTTTATATCCCAAATTTATTCTGTGTGGTTTGACCTGGCTTTGCTATGGCTTTCCATCAGTATTTTGGGAACTTCCCAGAATGGTGATTCCTACTCCGTGCACAGGGAGAGTTTTCACTGTCAGCCCTGTGGGATACTTCATCATTTTATAAAGCCCTATGCCTATGTTTTGTTTGATCTGCAAGATTCTTATTTCAGATTGATTTTGGCATCAGGATGTATGTCCCTCTCTTTCTTCCAATTACCTGCTTCTTTTAGAAGATTTTCTCTGAGTAACTCCAATATCGTTCCTCCTCTATTCAGTCATGCTGAATCTCCTCAGAGTGAAGTATTTCAAGTCCTAAAGACAAACAAATTCTAACCTATATTAACATATCCCACAAAACTTTCTTTCAAAGTATGTGAAAAACTAAGGACATTTTATGAAAAAAATACAATTTGAGGGATTTATGAATACAAAACCAGCACTGTTAAAAATATTCAAGAATAACCTGGACAGCTATGAGAAAGCCAATCAAGCCAAAAATCCGGATGTAATGAATACAGCAAGCAAGGAGAATGGTTAAACAAAAGTAAGAAAACTAAAAAACAGTCATCAACAGAGGAAGTGTGCAATGTTAGAAATTAACCAACATATCTCAGTAATAACTCTCAATGTTAATGGCCTCAACTCACCAATTAAACACCGTAGATTGTCACAGTGGATTAAAAAAAACAGAATCCAACAGACTGTTGCTTTCAAGAGACTTATTTAATTCAAAAAGACATTCATAGAATAAAAATCAACATCAAATAAAAAGTAACATTGCATACAACAAGTCCTGAAAACAAGGAGGGGTAAGAATTTTCCTCTCAGATAAAGTAAGTGTCAAGGCAAAACTGACAGGAGACAAAGAAGATCACCAAATACTAGTTAAGGTAATATCAAACTAGCAAAGATAATACTGGTAAAAATATATGCACTGAATACTGGAGCACCTATCTTTATAAAAAAAAGTACTGCTGAAAAAATAAGTTCTAATACTCTAACACAATCATACTTGGTGACCTCAACTGGGCCAATTTAACAAACAGATCAACTACCAAAAGTTAATAAAGGAATATTAGAGCTGAACCACACTTTTAATCATACAAATTTGAAAGACTTATACGGAGTGTTCTGTCTTCCAACAATAGAGTATATGTTCTTCTCTGCAGCATACTGAACTTTCTCAAAAATAGATTACATAATGGTATTAGTCAGTGATGCTTGATTAAATAAATATAAAGGGATCAATATCTCTTAATGTTTACTAATAGACCACTGGGCAATAAAATGAGAAAACAGTAGCTAAAGAAATCACAAAAAAATAGGAAAATATGGAAACATAATAACATACTCCTGATCATCCAGTGGGAATAGAAAAGTTAAGTAAAATCTAATAATTTTCTGGAAGCAAATGACAACGCCAGTAAAATATACCAGAACCTATGGGACACAATGAAAATCCTAAGTGGGAAGTTTATTGTAATCAATGGTAAAATAAGAAAAACAAAATAAACTCAAATAAATTACCTAATGAAGAAGCTCAAGATACTTGTGAAATGAAAATCAAAACCCAGACCAAAATTAAGGAGGAAAATTTCAAAACAAAAGTTAATGAAATCAAGACTGAAAACTAAATATACAGAAGCAACAGATTAAAAAGCTCCATCATTGAAAGAAAAAAGAACACAGACAAACCCTTTGCCAAAGGTAATAGAAAAAAGACTGACATTAACAAGATTAGAAGTGAAATAGGCAAATCCACAATGGGCACAATTGAAATAGAGAATATGGTAATTAATATGAAAAACTGTATTCCACCAAAATGGAAAATCTGGAAGAAATTAACAGATTTTTGGACTCATATAAATTACCAAAACTAAAAGAAGACATAGGAATGCTGAAAAATCCATCAACAAACAATAAAATTGAGTCAGTAATACAAAACCTACCAACCAGAAAAAGTTGTAGATCTTATGGATTCATTACTGAGTTCTACAAAATGTTTGAACACAGATCATCAATACTCCTGAAACTCTTCAAATAAACTGAAAATAACATGCTTCAAAATTCATTTCTGGAATGCAACTTCACTTCAGTTCCAAAACCAGAAAATGACCTATCTAAAAAAGAAAACTACAGACCAGTCTTCTTAAAGAACATAAACACAAAAATCCTCAATAAGACACTAGCATAGAATTTCACATATCATGAAAAGGGTTATATAATGGCCAAGTAGTTTTCATTTCAGCGTTTTGGGAATGAATCTACATGTGCAAATCAAGAAACGTACTATATCATATAAACAGAAACAAAGAAATAAAAATCATGATCATGTCAATAGATGCAGAAAATGATTTTGATAGAATCTAACAGCACTTCATGACAGTAATCCTGAAGAAAATAATATAAAAGTTCCTTATCTCAATTTGATAAAAAATGTATAACATACCAACCACCAACATCATATTAAATGGGGGAAAACCTGAAAGCTTTTTGGCCAAAATCGAGAACAAGTCAATGGTGCCCACTATTACCAGGTCTGTTGAACACAGTACTTGAAACATTAGCCTGACAAATCAAACAGGAGAGAAAAATAAAAGAGATACATAATGGAAAGAAGAAATTAAAGTATCATTATTTGTAGACTACACAATACTCTACATAGAAAATCCAAAGAATTCTGCCAAAAACCCTTAGAATTAATAACCAATTTTAACAATGTAGCTGGCTACAAAAGCAACACAAAAATCAATGGCATTTGTGCATACCAAAAATGAGCCTCAATGAAAAAGAATTTAGTAAAGCAATATCATTCACAATAACATCAAGAAAAACTAAATCCCTAGGAAGTAACCTAATGAAATGAAAGGACTCTACAATGAAAACTAAAGTAGAGTAACTCTCTGGTTGTCAAATTCTATTCATTTCAAGTTTGTGTTTGAACACTGAAAAGTTTGAGAACTGAATTTTCCCCATAAGAAATAATGGATAGTCAAGTACAGCTATGCCATTTGGGCAAGTATAGTGCTTAGAATGAAGTGTCACTCTTCTGTGTCTGCAGTGAGAAGTGGTGCACAACTCACTCATTATGGATTTTTTCAAGTTGAATTTATTAAAAAAATTGCTGTGAGACTCAGGGTCTGAGTGGTGCCACACTCAAGGGTATGCTCTGCCTAGCTGCCTGGGTCCTGGAGGTCTCAGCCCACATCCAGTAAGGCAGAGGCTCCAGCAGCACACTCCAGGAGTGTGCCCTCAATAGCTGAACAGAGGATCCAGCTCTACTCGATCCCGTGCCCCAGCACAACCCACCAGAGGAACACCCAGCTAGCCATGCAGGACACAGAGATACTGAGCCCAGCTCAGCCCAGGATCCCAGAGCTGCTCAACAGGGACTGGCCAGCATAGCTGGAGGGCCTTGGAGAGCTTGGGCTCTGCCTATCAGAGCTCAGGGCACAAGCTCCATTGTTCACCACTGTGGCCAGTGTAGCTGGTCATAGACATTGAGGGCCTGCCCAGCAAGGGACTTGCCTGGGCTTCCTTGTCACTCCAGAGGCTCTGAACTCCCTACAGGCAGACTCAGGGTTTGGGTGACACCACACTCCGGTATATGCTCCACCTAGTTGCCTGGGTCCCAGAGGTCCCGGGCCCCATCCAGTAAGATGGAGGCTTCAGCAGCACACTCAGGATGTGCGCCATCACTAGTTGCACAGAGGATCCAGCTCTACACGGTCCCATGACTCAGTGCAACACAACAGGGAAAAGCCCAGTCAGCCTCATAGGACACAGAGCCACACAGGTCCCAGAAGAAAATGACAAATTGAAAGACCAAGAGGCAGTCGTAATCCCCCAGCCCACCAAGAACAAACCCAAGAGACACTGAAATAGAAGACACTGGGAGTCACACAACTGAACTTTCTGAAATGATAGCAAATGCAGTAAAGAAACAGCTTGATGAAGCTATAGAGAAACACAAATCAGAAATAATCTCTCAGCTAAAAAATGAAATGGCAATCATTGTGAAAGAAATGGTGTGTGTATCTAAAGAAGAGCAAGATAAAAAAATAGAAGAACATAAGAAAATGATGGAAACTTTGAGTGAATAATATAAGACACAAATAGAATGCATGAAACAGCTTCAAAGAGAAATTCAGGAAATGAAAAATTCCATGGAAAGTTTGAAAATCCGCTTGAATGAAGCTAAAGATAGAATCTCAGACCTTGAAGACAGCATGGGAGCATATGGCCACGAAAGAAAGCATCTCTTAAAAATAGTGAGAAACCAAGAAACAACAATTCAACAGCTGCAAGATGATGCCAAGAGAAATAACATAAGATTAATACACATAAATGAAAAAGCAGGGGTCAAAATGAATGACCCGTGAAGAGTTTCACAGAAATAATAGTAGAAAACTTTCAAAACATGGGAAGAGAATCTGATATACAGATAAGTGATGCATACAACACCCCAATTAACCCTAACCAAAATAAATCTTCACCCACATGTATAATAATTAGAGTATCAGAAATACAGTGCAAGAACAAAATACTAAAAGCTGTCAGAGAAAAGAAACAGATCACCTATGAAGGAAGGCCTATCAGAATTACAGCAGACTTCTCAACACAAAACTTTAAGTCAAGAAGAGCTTAGAGTGAAGTATTTCAAATCCTGAAAGAAAACAACTTTCCAACCCAGATTGATGTACCCTACAAAACTATCCTTAAAAATTGATGGAGAAATAAGATACTTTCATAGCAAAGAACAACTGAAGAAATTTATGGTCACCAAACCAACACTACAAAGAGTACTGAAAGACACTCTAGAAAGGGACAAAGATAGCTATGATTTTAATAACAACAACAAACAGAAACCACTAAGCAGGGCAAATAATTAAACAGAAAATGTAGAAAACCAGCAACAGAAAGATATCATGACAGGGATGAGCTAGTACATATCAGTTCTATCAATCAATGTAAATGGTCTCAACTCACCAATAAAAAGAAACAGACTAGCAGAGGGGGTTAAGAAACAAAATCCAACAATATGCTGTGTACAAGAAACACATTTCACTCAAAAGGAAATTCACAGAATAAAAAGCAAAGGAGGAAAACAATACTCCATGCAACAGGAAGACAGAAAAAAGCAGGGGTAGCTATTAGGTTTGCAGATAATGTGAACTTAAAACCGAAAATGATCAAAAGAAATAAAAAATATCACTATATACTTGCTAGGAGAAAACTTCAAGAGGAAGAAATTACAATCATAAATATATATTCACCGAATATGGGAGCACATAACTATGTAAGACAATTCATAATAGACATGAAAAACCAAATAAACAATAATACAGTTATAACAGGGAACCTTAACACACCATTATCACAGAGAGACAGATCAACCAAACAAAAAATCAGCAAAGAAATAACAGAACTAAATCAACTTTTGAACAAATGGACCTTGTAGATGTGTACTGAGGATTCCACCCATCAACATCAGAATACACATTCTTCTCAGCTATACATGGGTCATTCTCTAAGATAGATCATATACTGGTCCACAAAACATTCTTAGGTAAATGCAAAGAAACTGACATAATTCTGTGCTTATTATCTGACCATAGTGCAGTAAAATTCGAAATGAATGACAAAAAGACCTAAAAGAGCCCCATAAATACATGAAAATTAAATAATACTCTCCTAAACAACCAATGGGTCACAGAAGAAGTTAAAGAAAAAATTGAACAATATCTACAATTGAATGAAAATGCAAATACAATTTACTGGAACCTGTGGGATATGATGAATGCAATCCTCAGAGGGAAATTTATAGCACTAAACTCCCACATCAGAAAAATGGAAAGAAAACACGTAAACAACCTAATGCTTCACCTCAAACTTCTAGAAAAAGAAGAGCAAGTCAAGTCCAAAGCCCAAAGAAGGGAGGAAATTATCAAGATTAGAGCAGAAATTAATGCAATTGAAACTAAGAAAACAATGCAAAGAATTAATGGATCGAAGAGTTGGTTCTTTGAAAGAGTAAATAAAATTGATAAACTCCTAGCCAACCTTATCAAAAAGAGGAAAGAAAAAACAGATTCATGCAATAAGAAATGAAAATGGTAAAATCACTGCAGACACTGTGGAAATATGGAAGATCATCAACATCTACTTCAAAAACTTTTACTCATATAGATTCCATAGCACAGAAGAAAAGGTCAGATTCCTAGAAACTTATGAATTAACAAAGCTGAATCAAGAAGATATAAAGCTTCTGAGTAACCCAATTCAGCTAATGAAATTGAAAGTGTAATCAGGACCCTACCAAGAAAAGCCCGGGCCCTGATGGATTCACTGCTGAATTCTATAAGAAATTTAGGGAAGACTTAATGCCAACACTCCTCAAAATCTTCAATGAAATTGAAAGGAAAGTAAGTCTCCCTAACTCATTCCTGGAAACAAGTATTACTCTAATACCAAAACCAGAGAAAGAGCCAACCAAAAATGAAAATTACAGGCCAATCTCCCTAGATGTAAAAATCCTCAATAAAATACTGGCAAATAGAATACAGAAAGTTGTCAGAAAGATTCTACAACATGATCAAGTGGGATTAATCCCAGGAATGCAGGGATGGTTCAACATATGGAAATCAACAAATACAATACACTATATCAACAGGCCCAAGGACTAGAACCACATGATCATCTCAATAGATGCAGAAAAAGCTTTCGACAAAATCCAACACCCATTCATGATAAAAACCCTACAGAAAATCAGACTAGATGGTCTCTACCTCAACCTGATAAAAGCCATATATCATAAACCAACAACCAACATCTTACTAAATGGGGAAAAACTGAAAACTTTCAACCTAAAATCAGGAACAAGACACCGACGTCCATTATCACCACTCCTATTTAATATAGTTCTGGAAATACTAGCCAGAGCAATTAGGCAAGAGAAAGAAACAAAGGGAATAAAGATAGGAAAGGAAGAAGTAAAATTATCATTATTTGCAGATATGAATCTCTACATAGAAGACCCCCAAATATCCATTAAAAGACTTCTAGAAGTAATAACCAAATTCAGTAAAGTTGCTGGATACAAGGTCAACACACAAAAATCAATAGCATTCCTGTATACAAACAGAAAAGTCACTGACAGAGAAATAAGGGAAACCACACCCTTCACTATAACATTCAAAAAAATAAAATACTTAGAAATCTATCTAACAAAGGAAGTAAAAGATCTATACAGTGAAAATTACATTACTCTAAAGAAGGAAATCGAAGAAGATTTCAGAAAATGGAAAGATATTCCCTGTTCATGGATAGGAGAGCAAACATCGTGAAAATGGCCATTCTCCCAAAATTATTACACAGATTTGATGCAGTCCCAATCAAAATACCACTTGCCTACCTCACAGAGCTAGAGAAAGCGTTCCTGAATTTCATCTGGAACCAGAAAAGACCTAGAATAGCAAAGGCAATTCTGGGCAACAAAGGGAAGGCAGGAGGAATCACAATTGCTGATGTGAAACTATACTGCAAAGCTACTGTGATAAAACCAGCATGGTACTGGAATCAAAACAGACCTGAAGATCAATTGGATGGGTTAGAAGATACAGCCACATCTACAAACACACTTAGCCACCTCATCTTTGACAAAGGGGCCAAACATGTACATTGGAAGAAAGATAGCTTGTTTAAAAAATGGTGCTGCAAAAACTGGCTTTCTATATGCCATAAATTAAAACTAGATGCATGTCTATCACCATGCACTAAAATAAAGAAAAATGGATCAAATATCTGAATATTAAAACAGAGACACTAAACTTACTAGAAGACAGAATAGGTAAAATTCTTGATGACATAGGAGTAGGCAAAGAGTTCATGAGCAAAAATCAAATTGCAGGGGAAACACTTCCCAGAATCAACAACTTGGATCTCATCTTACTAAAAAGTTTTTGCATGTCAAAGGAAATCTCCAACAGAGTGAAAAGAAAACCCACGAACTGGGAAAATATGTTAGTCAATTGTTCATCTGACAAAAGAGTTATATCTAAAACATATAAAGAATTAAAAGAAATCAGGCCCCTAAAATTCAAGGACCCAATCCAAAAATGGGCATCTGAGATTAATACACACTTCTCAGAGAAAGAAATACAAATGGCAAATAAATATATGAAAAAATGTTCAACACCAATAGTCATTCGGGAAATGCAAATTAAAACAACACTGAGATTACATCTCACTCCAGAAACAATGGCCAAGATTAAAATACCAGCCAACAACAAATGCTGGACGGGCTGTGGGGAAAAAAGAACTTTTTTCCACTGTTGGTAAGAGTGTAGATTGGTGCGACTACTGTGGAAATCAGTCTGGAGATTCCTCAAGAAGCTAGGATTAGAGATCCCATTCAACCCAGCTATCCCACTTCTGGGCATTTTCCCAGAAGAATTGAAAACATCATACCACAGTGATATCTGTGCACCCATGTTTATAGCAACCCAATTTGTAATAGCCAGATCTTGGAAACAACCCAAGTGCCCATCCGTCAAAGAATGGATAAAAAAGGTGTGGTATTTTTATACAATGGACTACTACTCAGCTATCAAGAAAGATTGCATTAAGACTTTTATAAATAAATGGACACAACTTGAGACTATACTCATAAGCGAGATAAATCAAACGCATGTATTTAAATACCGTACTGTCTACTTAGTGTAAGAAACTGGAAAAGTATATATGATCCAAAATCTACAATAAATACTATGTAAGGGTAAAAAAACTGCTCGAAGAGCAAAAGTAATTGGGAAGGGAAAAGGGGGAAAGAAGGAAGGGAAAAGGAAAAGATATAAATCTGTATATATGTATATGTAAGATAACTAAAACGTACATACTGCTAAATGTATTAACTATTGAGAAAGACTGGTTAATACTCATATGATTAGATCAATTTTACACGTCTATATCTTTTAATGTAAACAAACATTTTGAAGATAACGATACATAATATTGCAACCATTTTCGTTTCTATCATTCTGTTTTGTAAACCTATAATTTTACTTTTGTGCATTTACTCCAGTTGTTTGTTTGTCTCTTGCTTTTTGTCTTTCTTATATGTGTCTTTTTTTCTCTTAAATAAAAAAAATTGCTGTTCAATTAGGTTAAAGTTTGAGTTTGGAGCTTTTCAACAACTGAGGTTATTACTGTACTCTGGAAAAGGTGATCAAAGAAGACATTAGAAATTAGAATGAGGGCCGGGAGTTTGGCTCAGTGCCTTAAGCGCCTGCCCTGGCAGGCGCGAGGTTGTGAGTTCAATCCCCGGTGCCGCAAAAAAAAAAAAAAAAAAAAAAAGAAATTAGAATGATATCCCCTATTCCTGGGTAGGCAGTAACAGTGCTATATTGTGAAAATGGTCATACTTCCAAAACTCATATATAGATTCAACTCAATCCCAGGCAAAATTCCAACAGCATTTTTCCCATTTCCCAGTATGCATTATACATTTTGGTCCTTATTTACATTCTCAGTTTTTCAAACCAGAGAAATGGTTGGGTATTTAGACATGTGTGTCTTCTTTATTTCACTGAAGAGTAAGGTCTTGAGGTGCATCTATTCACCTGGAAATGTCTCAAGCTTATCTTTTGCAATAGAGTAGTACTCCTTTGTATTAAAAACCCCACATAATCTTTATCAATTCATTGCTTGATGGATATTTGGGTTGTTTCCAAGATTTAGCTATTGCAAACTGTGCACTATAGATGCGGGTGTACATATATCCCTGTGGTATGATGCTTTTAATTCTTTCAGTAAGATACTCAGAAGGGGAATACTTGGGTCAAATGGAATCTCTAGCTTCTGTTTTTTGAAGAATTACACACCGATTTCCATGGCAATTATACCAGTCTATATTCTCACTAAGAGTGGAAAAGTGTTCCCTTTTCCTCACAACCCTGCCAGGATTTGTAATTGATTGATTCCTTGATAATAGCCATTATTTCTGGAGTGACAAATAATCTCAATATTGTTTTAAACTGCATCTCTCAAATTGCCAATGATGTTGAACACTTTTTTATTTATTTATTAACTGTTTGTAATTCTACATCTGAGAAGTGTCTTTTCATTTCAGAGGCCCATTTTTAGATTTGGTCTTTAAGAGTTACATAAGAATGAATACAGCAGACTCATACATTACTTTCCTACTATAAATTTGTACTTTAACTTTACAGCAGCTTACTCTGTGCCACACTACCTCTCCCTGAGGGATATAGCAAGCAATCTATGTGTTTATCCATATAATATGATGAAAGGCAAGAAGTGTGCATGGGCTAAATGGGATTTGTACCCACTTAATGCTCTTTCTAACTGATTTTGAGTATGTTTATGTGACCATCACAGAGGGTACAATAGACACACACTGCCCCAAGATTTGTTAAAAACAAGTACTCTTTTGATTTTTCTGGTAGAAGTAGTCCAGTTCATTACAATGACACATGAAAACCACATTTTCAGGTTTTAGAGTTGGTCAAAAGTGAATCATTAGATTACTCATTCATGGATAATGAAGATGATCCTTTATGATAAAATGCGTGCTTCATAACAGTGTTGTGGGTGGATGATGATGATGATGATGACTTTGATGTTGGCCATGTGAATCAAAGTTCTTGTGACAGTGAAATGGAGCATGAATCAACCAATAGAGATAGGGAATGCAGACATCCTTGATTCAGGTGACAAAGAAAACAGCAATGTGAGTGCATATTTGACTAGTCAAAATGTTGGAAAATGCACATGGAATGAAATGTAAAGATACAATGTTAGACCTAGGTCCCAAAATATAGTAAGGCACTTGGCAGGGATGAAACATATTGGACAGAATGTCAGCACTTCCATTGAATGTTGAAAATTGTAACAGATGAAATACTATGAAATATGCAAAGGTTGAAGTGTAAGTAAAATGCTCTGTATGCATCAATACCCATATTCAAATAAACATTTGGAGAGAAGAACCATGGTTGAATAGAGGAGACACATTCAGAGCTATTCAGAGAAATTCAACTAAAAGTATATGTAGTTGGAATAAAAGGAGAGACATACATCCATAAGCCAAAATCAACCTGAAGTAAGAAATCATATATCAAACAAATATTATAGGACTTAGTAAAATGGTCATCCAGTCTGTAAAACAGCCAGAGGGTCACCCAACTGTGGGCAGAACAGGTCTGCCATAATAGAAGGTTTAAAAGAAGATAAAGAGAAAAAAATGGATAAAGTAAAATAGAATGGCTAAATCAAATCACACAGAATGGACTTGGGATATAAGGTGTAATGACTGATGCAATGCTTCAATTTGAGAAACTCAGAAACTTAACTAAGTAATTCAACAGTTCTTTATCCTATTGTGTAGAGGACGTGTCTTGGGGCAGCTGTTTATGCTTCAGCATGCTGTAATGGGTGATTCACTGTGTGAACTTATGAAGTTTAGAAGTCTAAGTAACTCAACAGGGGGACAGGGTTCTCACCTTGTAAACATGCTGAGTCTGTGCAAGAGGATGGTAGAGAGATGGTGTGAGTGCCACGCCTACTTTGGGGCAGATAGCCTACTTGCAATATAAGGGAGGAAATTTGCCTTGCTCTCCCTCCCTTTTGCTCTTGATGCTTTTCTTATCTTCTACCACCAAGAACTCTTGCCCCTCTGGGATGTGCTACCCTGCCTTGGAGCCAGGTGATTACAGATTGAAACCTGCACAAATTGTAAACTAAATAAACCTTTACTCTTACAACTTTGGGTGTCAGGTATTTTGTCCCAACAATGAGAAAAAAGTAACCAAGATGTAAGGTCCCCTGCCCCTTCTTTTGTCTTCCTTCAAATAGAGGATCCCACAGCCTGGCAGTAAAGTCCACCAGCAAACACAGGAGCTAGTGAACTGCTCCCTCCTGGTAAAGTAGCCAGGCTTTTTTCCCTCCTTTTGTTTTATTGTTTTATTTTATAGGAAAAAAACATTAAAAACAATGATAAAGAATTTCAAAACAAGATAATAGGAAATTAACAATGGTTCATATATTGTGCATAGTTATCGTCAAAGTAGTTACTCCTATTACAAGGTATAGGCATGAAAAATTGATCAAACAATATAAGCACAAACTATACTTTTCAAAGAACTAATAGAAATTTGCAGTATAAGTCTTAGCTATCATATATATATATATATATATAATATATATATATATATATGTACTTTTCTCCTTTCCCCCATTCCAGTTGTTCTTTCATTTTGAGCAATATCTTTCCCTTTCACAATATCTATTGTAGATTTTGGATCTTATTTGCTTTTATTTGCTCTTTCAGTTTCTTACACTAGAGAGACAATAGAATGTTTATATATGTGAATTTGATTTATTTCACTTATGAATATAGGCTCTGTTTGCATCTATTTACCTATAAAACATTGAGACTATCTTTCTTTATAGCTGAGTGGTACTCCTCTGTATAAAAACACCACATTTTTTATCCATTCCTCGGTTGATGGGCATTTGAGTTCAGTCCAAGATTTAGCTAATTATGCTGCTATAAACTTGGGTGCACATATATCCCTGTGGTATGATGCTTTAAATTCTTATGGGAAAATACCCAGAAGTGGAATAGCTAGATTGAATAAGACTTCTCATCCTAGTTTTCTGAGAAATCACCACACTGATTTCCAAAGTGGTGATAGCAGTCTACACTCCCACCAACAGTGAAGAGGAGTCCCTATTTCCCCACAGATCCACCAGTATTTGTTATTGGTTGATTTCTTGATGATAATCATTCTTTCTTGGGTGAGAAGGAATCTCAAAGTTGTTTTAATTTGCATTTCTCAACTGACAAATGATGTTAAACATGTTTTCATATATTTATTTACCATTTTAATTTCTTCATCTGAGGAATGCATTTTCATCTCAGATGCCCAGATTTGGATAAGATCTTTGAATTTGGGGGAACCTTTTTTTTTTCAATTCTTTATATGTTCTAGATGGAAGCCCTCTGTTTTAGGGATATTTGGCTAAAATTTTTTCTCATTTTGTGGGTTTTCTTTTCATTCTGTTATTGATTTCTATTGATGTGCAAAAACCTTTTAATAAGATGAGATCCAAGTTGTTGATTATTTGAAGTACTTTCTGTGCAGTTTGGGTTTTGTTTATGAACTGTCTGCCTATGCCTATATCTTCAAGATTCCTACCTACTTTGTCTTCCAGGAGATTTAGTGATTGTGTTTTAATATTTAGATGTTTGATACCTTTTGACTTAAGTTTAGTGCACGGTGATAGACATGAATCTAATTCTAGTCTTCAGCATGAGTAAAGCCAATTTTTTCAATGCCATTTATTAAGGAGGTTATCTTTCTTTCAGTGAGTGTGTTTGGTTCATTTGTTAAAGATAAGGGGGCTGTGTGTATGTAGATATGTCTGCATCGTCTCATCTGCTCCACTGCTCCTCAGGTCTTTTTTCTTTGCTTTTTCTTTTTTTTTTTTTTTTTTGCCAGTGCCATACTGATTTTATCACAGTAGCTTTGTCGTACAGTTTAGGTCAGGGACTGTGATGCCCCCTGCTTGCCTTTGTTGCCTTGGATTGCCTTTGGTATCTGAGTCTCTTCTGGTTCCAAATGAATTTTAGGAATGCTTTCTCTAGATCTGTGATCTGGGTTGCATTAAATCTGTATAACAGTGTTGGGAATATGGCCATTATCACAGTGTTGATTCTTTCTATTCATGAGCAAGAGATGTCTTTCAGTTTTCTGACATCTTCTTTAGTCTTCTTTTTCAGATTATTGCAATTTTCAATGTATGGTTCCTTTACTTCCTTTGTAGATTGATTCCTAATTATTTCTTTCTTTTCTTTTCTTTTCTTTTTTGTATGCTATTTTGAAGGGCACTGTTTCCCTAATTTCTCTCCCAGTGACTTTGCTGCTTGTATGTAGGGATGCAGTTGAATTTTTTTCCAGGTACATTCCTGAGTTGGTTCACTAAACCTAGAAGTCTTTTGTTTTTGTTTTTGTTTTGAGACAGGGTCTCACTGTGTAGTTCAGGCTGGCCTTGAGCTCACTTTGTAGCCCAGGTTGGCCTCAAACTTGCAACAATCCTCATTCCTCATCCTCTTGAGTGCCAGGATTACAGGCATGAGCTGCTGTGCCAAGCTATTCTAGAAGTCCTTTGATGGAGTTTTTGGGATCTTCTATGCAGAGTATCATGTCTCCTGTGGATAATGATAATTTTATTTTTCCTATCTTTAATCGTTATTTTCTGTCTCTTGTCTAATTGCTGTGGCTAGTGTATGCAGAACTATAATGAATAGGAGTGGTGATAGTAGACATCCTTCACTTTTTCCTGATTTCAGTGTGAAAGCTTTTAATTTTTGTTCATGTAGTATGATGTTGACTGGCAGTTTATCATAGATTTTTTTATCTGATTGAGTTACAGACTGCCTATTTTGATTTTCTGTAGGATTTTTATCATGAATGAGAGTCGGACTTCATCAAAAACATATTCTGCATCTACTGAAATGATTGTGTGACTTTTGTCTTTGGCTCCTTTGACATGGTGTTTCATGATTATTGATTTGTGTATATTGAACCATTCTTGCATTCCTGGGATGAATTCCACTTCCTCGTAGTGTATAATTTTCTTCATTCTGTTTGCTAGTATCTTACTGAGGATTTCTGCATCTATATTCATTAGGGAGATTGGACTGCAGTTCTTTTTTTGGTTGGACCTTTTTGTGGTCTTGCTATCTAGGTAATACTTGCCTCCAGGAATGAGTGAAGAAGAATTGTTTTCCTTTCAATTTCATTAAAGCATTTGCAGAGCATTGGGATTGAATCGTCTCTGAATTTCTTGTAGAATTCAACCGTGAATCCATAAGGACCTGGGCATTTCTCTGTTGGTAACTTTTTTATTTATCTTTTCAATTTCATTAACTGATACTGGGTTATTCATAATTTTTAGACCTTCTTGATTCAGCTTTGTTGATTCATTTGTTTTTAGAAAACTGTCTGATTCTTCTGTGTTTTCCATTCTATGTGAGTAAAGGTTTTTGAAACAGGTGTTGATGATCTTCTGAATTTCCACAGGATCTGTAGTGATTTCACCCTCTTAATTTGAGTTCTTTCTGTATTTTTTTATAACACCGGCAAAGGGGTTATCAATGTTGCTTATTCTTTCAAAGAAGCATCTTACATTTCTTCATCCAAAGGACCAATTCTGCAATTCACTAGTTCTTT